>ML788916.1:29309-58577 GCA_009831015.1 Picea engelmannii | reverse complement strand
CGATTAGTCTGATAACACATGTAGAGCATACTTGGGTACTTGTGCTATAGTCTCCTAGCCATATTACTACCACCTCCATTCGTATCTAAGAAAGCATTGAACTTAAAGACCCTGAAAGACTTTGTTGGTTCTAGGAGGTGGAAAATTATTCGAAATGTCAAAGGAGTTAAGAGGTACATGGGATGTCCTTTCTTCTTTTATATCCACAAGTTTGTGCTTGGCATCAAATTGCTTGGAACACCAATGTACCACTTCTATGAAATTAAACACCTCCACCATGCAACCAACCTTTTCCAACCCTATAGTCCAAATTTCATTCTCCACTTGACTTTCCTCTTGCATTTTAAAGTACCATTTATAAGTAGCGTTCCAATGGAAGTCTTTGTTATTTTGGGCCAACAAGTTAACAATGTATATGCAAAAGGGGTCTAGCTTCCTTTTGGGTGCCATCTTTCTTTCCATTGCAATTCTTTGTAGTCTCCAAATATGGACAAAAAAACACATGCAGTGAAATTTTCACTCGTCCTTTCAGAAATGAAAACCATTGGATCTCATGATTTGTGACTATATTCGCAATATATTCTCATGAAAGAGCCTTCTTGTCATTTAGTTGTTGATGTACCCTACTTTAAATGAGGATGCCACTTCTCGTTTTCCGAGGAGATGCTTGTAATTTAGAGCAAACAAAAAGGGGCACGTGGAATGAGAAATGTGGTAGTAAGGGGATACATAAAGCAGGGGCTTTTGCATTCACATGTTAGATCCATGTGGAATGTGAAATGTAGGAGATGCAGAGGTGGTGGATGGCAATGAGCTTCTGCCTATGTATATGGAGAGACTATGTGGAAATGTAGAGGTGTGCTATACGAAAGAAATGGGATGGTGCATGATCTTCCACATCTGCATGGAACTTTGGTGCAACATGTGGAACATAGAGGAAAGGGAAAGGTGCATGGTCTTCCGCATTTGCATTGTCCTTTGGTGAGGGATGCAAAATGTAGAGAACAAAAATAAAATCAAGCACTGAAATAAATTTTGCATTTGCATGGAAAACACATGCGAAATGTGGAATCAATTACGAAATTTATTTTGGTAAGATTCTTTTGCACGAAGGCCTTGGCATCCTTTTCTTAATGTTTTAACAAGGTAATCTTTAAATCTTTTCTTAGGCATTTCAAATATTACTAATGTACTTTAGATGAATCAAAATATCAAACATGAGGAAAAGAAAAGGGGATACAAAGAAAATATCATCAACACTTGGCTCCAACTATGGGACAATGACCTCATGTGGGTTGCAGAGAATCTAGAACGCCTATTCTAGGGAAAATGTAGTCAAAGAAAAGGTGAAACTAAGGGACAAAAAAACAATGGGATGAGAATATGTACAATGAAGATAACACTCTAGTACAATAGTGAGCCGATGATGAAATGCACAAAGAAATCCTTAATGTGTTCCTGGTTCATGGGAAACTTATCTAGATAGAGTTGAAACTACATTGTTTTTCTATTTGGTAAGGCATGATCCAAAGGGCGTCAAACTTTGCATGCATCAATGGTTTTTCTTGGCCTTGTTTCACATTAAAACCAACTATCCATTCCAAAAATGTTTCAATGTTGTCTTTTGATTGAAGTATTTTCGCTTTGCATTTTGTTTTTTTGTATAGCCAACAAAGCTTGATTCCTTCTTTCCTCGAGCTCCATAAGTTGGCAATATTGTGTTTGCAAAGCGGTGACTCCTTCATACTTGATTCTTTTGACCTAAGATATGAAATCCAATTCCAGGGCCACTGGAAGCATTGCATTTTGTCCATAAACAATTGAATACAGAGATTGTCCAATGCTCTCTTTAGGTATGACTCTGCTAGTCCATAATGATTCTAGATATTTGACATGCTAGTTCTTGGTTGGTAGTGACAATGCTCTTCAAAATTTGGATGACAATTTTATTTGTCGATTCTGCAAATTCGTTACCCCGAGGATAATAATTTGAAGATTGCCTCATTGTGATGCCATATTTTCCAAAAAAGGTAGTGAATCACAAACCAAAAATTATCGAGCCATTGATATTAGTAATGAACTTCTATGGGATGCCAAATCTAGATATAATGTTATCTTCTAAAAATTGAATGTGATGAGTAGAGTCAATGACTTTCAAAACCACAACCTCAAGTCATTTCATGAAGTAATCCATCGCAATAAGGATGTTTGAGTGGCCCTTACTTGACTGTGGGCTTATAGGATCAATTACATCCAATGTCCATTGCACGAAGGGAACTTCTACTGTGATATTTTTCAAAGGCATCACAACTCTCTTCTTTTTCCCTGAAATCTTTTGACAAGCCAGACAACTTCTAACCTTTTTGTATGCATTTGGGAAAAGTGTAGGCCAATATAATCTTACCTTGATCACTTTGTAAACAATGACCAATGGGGAGAAATACCCCCTGCATATACCATCATGCATCTCTTTCAGGACTTCAACAACTTTCAATGACCCTAAACATCTTAGCAACATTCTGTCAAGATTTATTTTGAAAAGGACTCCTGAAACCAACATAAACTGAACAATGCTCATTTTCAAATCCCTCCACTTATTGGATGACATTTTAATCGAGAACTATCCCTATCTTAGGTAAAATACTATGTCCTTGTACCATTCTAACTTGGCCATCAAAGGATCCCAAGTGGGCTCTCCATTTGATATATTTTTGGGGTCAATGGTCATCGCTTTGACACCAATGATTAATTTACACAAACATTTCCTTTGAACAACTTTTAATGGTTTAATCCTATATCATATTGCTACAATTTTTCCAACAAATTATCTCATCTTCCTTCCCTTATAGATTGAATCAACATCATTTTCACTAGGGGCAAAAATACATATGCTATTAGGTGGGTTGAGAGGATATAAGTTCTGAAATGCACAACAAATTTCACTAGGGAAAATGCTTGTTTCTCAATTGGAGAATATCTTAACTAATAGTCTTGCAAGCCCTTATTGATAAATGAGATAAACAATTCTTGACCTTCCAATATTTTCTAAGGATAATAACTATGGTTTCCTTGGAAACAAAAGAACACAATATGAAATCCCTGTCTAAATAAGGACTAATGAAAATAGGGGAGTTTATGATTGCAACTTTGATGTTCATAAAAGCTTTGCGAACTTTAGGGGTCCATTTGCACATTGGATCATTCTTCAACAATTGATTAATGGGATTTACAATAGAAGCATAGTCTGGAACAAACCTCTGAACAAAGTTTGTTTTTCCAAAGAAAGATGTGACACCTTTTTGGTTAGGAGGAGGTTTTAATTCATTTATAACTTGGATTTATTCTAGATCCACATAATTCCATTTTCACTAAATATGTGACACAATACTTTACCCTCTAAGACTGCAAAAAAATACTTCTTGGGATTTAAACATATATTGTACATTCTGCATTTGCTAAAAACTTCTATAAGGTCTGCCAAATGTTGTTCCTTGACTTTAGAATACATGATGAGGTCATATTGGTAGTCAGCCTTGGTTTTACCAATCAAATCATGGAAGGTGTGATCCATATCCCTCTAAAAAGTGGTGCCAACATTTGTTAACCCGAATGGAATCCTAACATAGGCATAAGTTCCCCAAGGGATTGTAAAAGTTATCTTATATCGATCACCTTCAATGACCAACACTTGGTTGTAACTCGAGAAACCATTGAGCACGGACATCAATGTTGAGCATGTTATCTATTATAATGACATCTCCATGTTAGAGATCGAGTAATTATCTTTTAGGGATGTTTGGTTTGGATCTCAAAAATCTACACAAAGTCAAACTTCCCCATTCTTATTTTCAACCATCTGTTGAAATATTGTAACTTCGAAGAATATTCTAATTATATTTGATTTATTATCTTATAGATCAAATCCCCTTTTGTGGATTGATCATGTCGGGTCTTGTATAAAACCAAATCCCCTTTTGTGGATTGGTCAAACCATATTTATATGGTGGTATTTAAGAAGTCGGCCCCTAGTGTTTATAAAGTGGTTTTAACCACTCCTAGAAGAAGTTGGCCCTACTAAGTGAAGAGACATGAACCTAGTGCCTCCTCAACTAGTATTTATATGCGAGGATGGTACCTCACTTACACACACTCACACTCACTCATCTAGTGCACATATCTTGAAGGCAGTTGTAGTTGCAGGAGGAAGGAGAAGAGAGGTGCATGCTCAATCTTGGTTTATCTTTGGTGTTTTGGTTTTAGTCTTGGAATTGTATTGGAAATCTATTATTGAGGAAGTTTTGTTGGGTTTTCTCCCCCATGAGGGTTTCCCAGGATAAAACGTTGCGTACCTTGTGATTGTGTTTCTTTCAGTGATCCTCTTTATGTTGTTGTTTTGGAAATGCATTGAATGCTCATGTAATTTGGAAATAATCTAATAACATCACTAAATATTAACATGGTATCATATCTCAGCTGAATATAGCACCTTTCACTAAGTATCTAAAAACGTCATTGTTGTCGTACAAGGAAATTAGGGTTTTTTACTGAAGAGGAATTTTTGACCAAAAATTATCTTGGGAAGTGCGCCTTGCCTTAGCGCATATTTTGGTAGCTTGAGTGAAATTTTTCAGTGGCCAGATTCTATGGAAAGTCAAACCCTAGTTTTGGCTGGTACCAGAAAACCAGGAAACCAAAACCAGTACCAAAAGTCCCAGCCCAGATTTGCGTAGGTCAAGTTTCAAGGGGTAAAGCTTGTAATTTTATGAAACGGTAACCTCCAACCAATTAGCCTTAGCCCATCACATCTCCTGGTAAGTTCAGATTCATGTTCCAAATACTTTCATTTTTTGGTCATTTTCCTCGCTCCAGGTCAAGATGTCTGCACACATCAATCTAGTTGACAAGTTAGAAGGTGTGGAATTTTTTTGTGCCTGGAAATACATAATTGGACTCATTCTTGATGAGAATGACCTTGCAAAATTCATAAAAGAAAATGTACTGGAACCCAAAGAAGATGAAGCCAACGAGAAGTTACAAAAATGATATCATTAGGGCTAAAAGAATAATTGCAGATTCCATTAAAGACCACTTGATCCCTCAAGTGTCTTCTAAGAATACTCCAAAAGATATGTTTGATGCCCTAACCAAAATGTATGAAGGAAAGAATGTCAATTGAAAGATGAACTTGAGAACCCAACTCAAGAATACGAAGATGTAGAAAGGATAAACAATTTAAGACTATTTCTCTAGGGTTTCTCAATTCAAGGAACAATTAGAAGCAATTTGAGACAACTTGGATGAATATGAACTCATAATGACAACCCTTAATGGTCGCACAAGACCTTGGGATGCCTTCATCCAAATTATTTGTGCAAGAAAAGATAAACTCCAATTTGACAGTTTATGGGAAGAATGTGTTCAAGAAGAAACAAGAGTAGCCAACTGAGAAGCCGTCCTATTAAGAGATGAAGATCAAGCCCTAGCTGCTCATGCTAAAGGAGGAAAGAAAAAGTCTCATTTTCAAAAGGAGACCCACTTTCATAAAGAATCTCACCCTCCAAAGAGATTCTAGAAATATCATAAGGGTCAAAGAAAGAGAAAAGATTTCTCCTCTTATCAATGTTATCCTTGTGATAAGATGAGACACATTGCTAAGAATTGTCCTGCTAGAAGGGAAGAATACATGAGGATAAATAACAAAAGACATCATGCCCATGCAAATGAAGATGATGAGCCACCCAAGAAGTTAACTAAAGAAGAGATTGAAGATTATGTTTTGTTTTTAGCCCTCTCAGGATATGTGGCACCTGGAGAAGATACTTGGCTCATTGATAGTGGTGCCTTTAAGCACATGACAGTTCAGAAAGACATTCTCTCTAGTCTTACAGAAAATGACTTCCCCCAGAAAGTTTCACTTGGAGATGATTATCAATACCCTATCAAAGGAATGAGAGAATCCACCTACAAACTTGATTCAGGAACTCCAATGAGAATGAAGGATGTACTTTATGTACCAGGATTGATAAAGAACTTACTTTCTATCTCAGCCCTAGATAAGAAAGGTTTCAGGGTTGCGTTCATAGATGGTGAAGTTCTTATGTGGCCTAAAGGAGAAACCATAGAAGATGTAGTTGTTATTGGAACAAAAGAAGGTGGTTTGTACAAGTTAAAAGGTCACTCAGATGTAGCCTTGACTCACTCCACTGAGAGTCCTTGTGAACTTTGGCATAGAAGACTAGCTCACATCAACTACAAATACTTACCATATGTAAGTAAGGTAGTTACATGTTTACCAGAATTAAAGGTTGATCATGAAGGTGTATGCAAAGGATGTGCACAAGGAAAGAACATAAATAATACTTTTCCAAAGAGTGACATTAAAGAAGAAGGAATCTTGGAGATTATCCACTCAATTGTATGCAGTCCAATGCCATCAACCTCTCTAAGCGAGTATGTATACTATGTATCCTTTATTGATGATTACTCTCATAAGACTTGGGTTTATTTCTTGAAATCAAAAGATGAAGTACTTGGAAAGTTCAAGGAATTCAAAGCCTTGGTAGAAAACATCTCTGAAAGGAAAATCAAGATACTCAGGTCAGACAATGGTGGAGAGTACACTTGAAATGAATTTGGAATCTTTTGCAGAGATGTCAGGATTAAGAGGGAGCTCACACTCCCTATAATCCTCAACAAAATGGTGTAGCAGAAAGAAAGAATAGAGAGATTATGGAAGCAATAAGACTACGATTCATGATCAATATATTCAAATGCAATTATGGGCTGAAGTAGAAAGAACAACAATATATGTCCAAAACAAATTATACCATAGTGCACTTGGATTCAAAACTCCCGAAGAAATGTTCACCGGAAAGAAGCCAGAAGTAAGCCATATAAAAATATTTGGTTGTCCAGTATTTGTACACATTCCGAAAGAAAAGAGAACTAAGTTGGATCCTTCAGGAAAGAAGAGAATATTTGTTGGATACTATGAGGTCTCTAAGGCGTTCAAAATTTACATACCAGGTTACCATCATATTGAGATAAGCAGAGATGTAACCTTTGATGAAGATGCAATACTAAAAAGATCAAGGAAATTCCAACTTGAAGAAGTATATGAAGAAGAACCTGTAGCTCCCAGATTTGTAGAACTCGTGAAGTTACAATTACCCCTGATGATGAGATTCCAGAAGATCATGATATGATATAATCTCAAGAACCTCCCCGTATGAAGATATCTTACAAGAGAAATCTAGCTTGGGCGAGAGAACTTATTCAAGATGAAGAGAATTATGGTGCCCCAGAAAGAACCATGAGTCAAAGCAAGAAACCTAAGCCATTCTCCAGCTATATGGCCTTCATGTGTGATATCATAGAAAATGAACCTACTTGCTTTGAAGAAGTCATTCAGAAGAAATAATGGATGGATGCCATGACAGAAGAATACTAGTCCATCATAAATAATGATGTATGGGAAGTAGTTCCCATACCAAAGAAAAAAGATGTGGTATCTTCTAAGTGGATGTACAAGATAAAACCTGCAACAGACAAAAGTATTGAAAAGCATAAGGCAAGATCTGTGGCTCGTGGATTTTCTCAGAAGGAAGGTATTGACTATGAAGAAACATTTTCTCCTGTAGCCAGATACACTTCTATCAGAACCATCATAGCTCTTGCATCCAAAATGAAGTGGAAGTTACACTAGATGTGTAACATGCCC
Source organism: Picea engelmannii (assembly GCA_009831015.1). NCBI lineage: Eukaryota > Viridiplantae > Streptophyta > Pinopsida > Pinales > Pinaceae > Picea > Picea engelmannii. The sequence goes on along the minus strand of ML788916.1, from coordinate 50,857 downwards.
ACTACGGAATTTAAATTTTTTCGGCCTTTTCTTCTTTTCTCCGAGGAATAGGATTTCCCCGAGTCTCTACGGGACCTGATACAGATCCTACCATACCTTATCCACACTCATCTGATCGATAGTTATGGCCACAGGCCTTATCGGAGGGTACTCATCGACTTTCGCAATACGGGAAATCGTGATACAAGTATTCCCTTGTTCATTTCAGGGTTTCATCCATTGGAATTTCGCGGCTAGCGAATACAAGGAAAACTGACCTTTGGGAGTCTAGGGCACTGAAAAGATGAAACACCAAAACCACGTGTGCTAATCCATTTCGGGACTTTTCCTATCGGGATTTCACGATATGAAAGGACAAGGCACTTGCCTCTAGATGTCCCGTGTGCCAAAACACCGAAACATTAATTCTAGTTGCTCTATACTCATTTCAGGGTTTCATACTTCGGGGTTCCTCAAGTCGAGATTTTGGGGGATGTGATGACAGGAGGTCTCACATCGGGGTTTTCTAGGAGTCGAACTCTGAAATACTAACTCTAAACATGCTTCCTTGTTTCGGGGTTTCCGCCATCGGGATATGCGACGACAGGAGGTCTCGCACTTAGGTTTCCCGGGAGCTGAAACTTCGAAATACTAACTCTAAACATGCTTCCCTGTTTCGSGGTTTCCGCCATTGGGATTTTGGGATATGTGACGACATGAGGTCTCGCACTTAGGTTTCCYGGGAGCCGAAACTCCGAAATACTAACTCTAAACATGCTTCCCTATTTCGGGGTTTCCGCCATCGAGATTTCGGGATATGCGACGACAGGAGGTCTCGCACTTAGGTTTCCTAGGAGCTAAAACTCCGAAATACTAACTCTAAACATGCTTCCCTGTTTYGGGGTTTCCGCCATCGGGATTTCGGGATATGCGACGACAGGAGGTCTTGCACTTAGGTTTCCTGGGAGCCGAAACTCCGAAACCTTAACATACGCATAATTGCATATATGTGTCGCTCAGTCCATTTTGGGAATTTGCAGACCGGGTTTTTGGGACTGGTGAGCATAAGAAAACTCACCCCCCGCGTCGTCATTTCAGGTTTTCGTGAATCGGGGTTTCAGGTCTTGCACGTACAAGGGAATACACCCTTGAGTATTCCAATTTCTGAAATGCTGGAATATCGTGACATACACGCGTATTGTCTTTTCGGGATTTCACCCATCGGGATTTCAGGACTCGCGAGCACAAGGGAATATGCACTTAGGTATTTCGGGCCCCGAAGTGCTAAAATATCCTATCTCATCCACACCTTAAACTATTTCGGGGTTTTGGTTGTCGGGATTTCGCGACTCGCGATGACCAGGGTTCTTGCCCTTTGATTCCCCAGGTGCCGAAACGCTTATTGACCGCCACGTGCCCTTACGAATGAACGGTTCAGGTACTCTCACAGACCTTTGGATCTACGGTCCAATTTCTTTGCTACTCATGAAGATAAAAGAAAGAGGTTGAGGCATTTAACGCCCTCGTTTCTTCCTCCAATCTAACGGTCGCGACTGACCTCAGATCTTCTGATAGGATCTCATTTGTCAATCAATACTTATCCATACGCTACCATATCGGGGTTTCGGGACTTGCGAGTACGAGAGGGCTCGCGCTTGGATACCCCGGGTGCCAAAATGTTGAAATATCGAGATTTTAAGAGGACCGTTCTTCCTTGTGCAGGATTACTAAGACTTGCGCCATCAAATCCTCCTTCAGGTTCTTGGTAAGCTTTCCAAGAAGGGGGTTTCTATGGGGAGATCTATCCAGGGCATTCCTGGAGACGAATAAGGGCATAAATTTCCCGAGAACAGACCTGAAATCTAAATTAGTTCAGTATACATATATATAAATCTATCTATAAACATAAGCCATACGTGGTCTTTCCAATAAAAGCATGCAGTCACCATTTCTGGTCAAAACACCACACAAACAGTCTTATACTGAAACCATTCGTAATTGCACAGACTATGAGCATAAATGTCAGAATATACATTTCAAGATGCAAGATATAAAACACTTATCAGAAATAACACCAGGTGTGATTGCAACTGCTGAGAGGGGTGCTCGTTTCCACCCAACCGTACGCTCAATGATTCCGAATGGATTTACCACTAGCCACCCCCGAGCTGAGACCACGATGTTGCAAGACTGAGTCTCTGTTCGCCATGACCGAGAACGAAGTTACTCTCCTTCTTCTTTGCTATCACTCACTCTGTATTTTCCAGAGTTCTTTTTCCTTCTACTCTTTCCCTTGCGTCTCCCCTAATCGCACACTCTTCCTGCCTTTTCTCTTTTTGGCGAGGTTGCGTGTGGAACGATTTTCCTCATGGTGGTCAGGTCTGAGGACTCTACGGATGGGCGGTTCACCCCCATCCCTCATTACTCATGAGGATCCATTTACCTACCAACCTGACGAGTGATTTAATTTGGGGCCAACGAGCCGCTCTTGGTTCTCCGGGCCAGTGAATTCCAAATATGGTATTGGTTTCGGTGGAAGTTAACGCCACCATTCCAGGTGCTTTCCACCACCTTTCTTCAACCATCGTGGTCTCTTTTTCAGCACATCCCCCTCTCAACAGTCCTGCAATATATATATATATATATATATATTATTTACATTCATCGACCTTTTTCACAAGGTCTATTCACATCACACATTCACATTTCTGAGTTTGCCACAATACTTGGCCAGTATAGTTATTTTTACAGACTGGGGAAAACAGAGTGTTACAAGATGGATGTGAAAAGAACCTTCTTAAATGGTGTTATTGAAGAAGAAGTGTATATAGAACAACCATGAGGGTTTGAAGTTGAAGATATAAAGGCTCATGTCTGTAGGTTGAAGAAAGATATGTACGAATTGGAGCAAGATCCTAGAGCTTGGTATGACATAATTGATAGTTTCTTGACAAGCTTGGGCTTTACCAAGAGTAAAGATGATTCTAACCTTTACTTCAAGGTTATGAATGATGAACCAATTATATTGCTACTATATTTGGATGACCTATTCTTAACAGGAGAAAAAAATCTCATCACAAATTGCAAGAAGAAGCTCGTTGCAGAGTTTGAGATGAAATACCTAGGGATGATGCACTATTTCTTAGGTCTTGAAGTTTGGTAGAGCCCAGAGAAGATCTTCCTTAACCAAGGGAAGCATGTAGTTGAAATATTGAAGAGATTTGACATGTTGGAATGTAAATCCATGAACACGCCCATGGAAACGAATTTGAAGCTCTTGGTTGATACTTCGTCGGAGTTGGTTGATGCCACTCTATATAGACAGATTATTGGATCGTTGATGTATTTGACGAATACTAGGCCAGATATATTCTTTGTTGTGAACACCTTGAGTCAGTATCTGGTGGAACCCAGACATGTTCACCTTGTAGATGCAAAGCATGTGATGAGATACCTTAAGGGTACATTGGATTATGGTCTGTGTTAAATTGGAGATCACGAATTCAGACTGTGTGGTTATAATGATTCAGATTGGGCTGGAAGTGTCTTAGATAGAAAGAGAACTTCAAGATGTTGTTTCAGTTTGGGGTTAGCCATGACTTCATGGAAAAGTAGGAAGAAATCCAGTATTTCTCTGAGCACGACATAAGCGGAATACATTGCAACATGTTCCGCTAGTTGTGAAGTCATATGGCTTCAGAATTTGTTCACAGGTTTATTCGATCTGGAGATGGAAGCCATCATGATTCTATGTGATAACCAGAGTTGTATAAATATGACAAAGAACCCAATGTTCCATGATAAGTCAAAGTACATAGAGATCCGATATCACTACATTCGTGATATGGTGTAGAGGGGAGTTGTAAAGCTCCAATATGTTGGCACAAATGAGCAGGTTGCAGATGTCTTGACCAAGCCTCTATCTCATGTGAAGTTTGAGTGCTTTTGAGACAAGCTTGGTATTGTCCGAAAGGACCTCCCTTGAAAGGGGGAGTTATGCTAATGATACTATGGTATCCTGACCACCAACAGGTAGCTCTGTTAGGATTTTATATCCTAGGGGATTGATCATCCCTCGGCATACCTCGAAGGTCTGGTAAGGACGGTCTGTCAGAGTACCTGTGCATGTATATGCCAACTGTGGTTAGTAGTGGTAGCTCCATTAGGATTTTATATCCTAGGGAATCTTATGATTCCTGGGCAAATCCTGAAGGTCTGATAAGGATGGTATGTCCGACTACCACGTGGTAGCTTGTTAGGATTTTATATCCTAGGGAATATTATGATTCCTGGGCAGATCCCGAAGGTTCGGTAAGGACGTTCTGTCAGAGTACCACAAAATGTTGTTGTTGCACCTGCCTCATTCTGTTTCCATATGTTGATGATGTTGTTCCAACCTCGTGTTGTTGATGATGTTGTTCCAACCTCATGCTATTGATGATGTTGTTCCAGTCTCATGCTATTGATGATGTTGTTCCAACCTCATGTTGTTGATGATGTTTTTCAGCCTCGTGTTGTTGATGATGATGTTGTACCAACTTTGTGATGTTGGTGATGATGTTGTTCTAGCTTCATGATATTGATGTTGATTTTTCAGCTTCACGCTGATGAGGATGATGATGGCGTTACTTTAGCTCCATGCTATGAACGATGATGATGAGAAAAACTTCCGATGATTTGTAAATGTGCCAATCAGTGTTCCAGATGTTGATGATGATGCTGCCCTCTCTTTCTCTTAAATATGTTGTATTGGGTCATGTCAGTAGAATACCCTTCTCGTTAAGGGGGAGTGTTGAAATATTGTAACTTCGAAGAATATTCTAATTATATTTGAGTTATTATCTTATAAATCAAATCCCCTTTTGTGGATTGATCATGTCGGGTCTTGTATAAAACCAAATCCCCTTTTGTGGATTGGTCAAACCATATTTATATGGTGGTATTTAAGAAGTCGCCCCCTAGCGTTTATAAAGTGGTTTTAACCACTCCTAGAAGAAGTCGGCCCTACTAAGTTAAGAGACATGACCCTAGAGCCTCCTCAACTAGTATTTATATGTGAGTATGGTGCCTCACTTACACACACTCACACTCACTCATATAATGCACATATCTTGAAGGCAGTTGCAGGAGGAAGTAGAAGAGAGGCACATGCTCAGTATTGGTTTATCTTTGGTGTTTTGGTTTTAGTCTTGGAATTGTATTGGAAATCTATTATTGAGGAAGTTTTTCTTGGTTTTCTTCCCCATGAGGGTTTCCCATGATAAAATGTTGCGTACCTTGTGATTGTGTTTCTTTTAGTGATCCTCTTTATGATGTTGTTTTGGAAATGCATTGAATGCTTATGTAATTTGGAAATAATCTAATGACATCACTAAATATTAACACCATAACAAGGTTGGCCACCCACTTTGAATGTTTGATTGGTGTATTGTATACTACCCTTTTCATATTTCTTCAAATAATCATACGTCTATGTGAAGATATCTTCAAACTCTTTAAGAAGTTGGACAAATTGGGATACTTCCTCATCAGTGAAACCAATGCCAATATTCTAGAACATGGGACTGTTAGGAGTACCAATGTTAATCATTTTTGTTTCCTAGACTTTCTAGAGCGTTGGCTCTTCTCTTGGTTTTCCCTTCCATGTAGCATCCTGTTTTTCCCAAGTCTATAATTGTGCTTAAAACTTAATGAATTGTAATTGATGAACAATATAATTGTGTTTTATGTTTAATGAAAACACCTACTAGTTGACCGAAGGGGAAGCTTTGCAGTACTCGCCATGATACCACAAGTAGGAATTAGTGAGGGGGAAACTGGGAAGTTTTTGTGAAGAAAATAGGAATCTTTCCCAGAATCCCAACCTACACCTACATTACCTTGAATGACCAAATTGTCTTAAGTACCATTTTCGCCTTGTTCACAAGAAATCCCATTAATGGCATCAAATTGGGTGGTTGGGGCATTTATGACTACATTCAAAAAAAGTACTTGGAGGAGTGATGGGGTCGGCTGAAGCTGTCAACCAAGTTTACCCTAGAATTACCCCTTTGATTTGGGAGCTTGACCCTGGGGTTGCTTATGAAAGAAGCAAGTTTAGGAACCCAAAAAAAATGTAGAATGTTTCAAATCAGGAAAGGAAGAGGCAGAGAAAACAAGAGGTAGGATAAGATACATGAGAGCAACATGGTATAGTGAATGAGAAAGAGGGATCGACATAGAGCACCCAAACTAGAATAGAACAAATAAAACTAGGAATTTTTGTGAAGAAAATAGGAATCTTTCCCAGAATACTATTGGTCAACATTGGACATAGAATACCCAAATCCAGACTGGATAAGAGAGGGCCACAGGTTGGTGCTTGCTGGAAAGAAACTGACACTAGTAAGGGGAGGGAACTAAGGGACTATGAATCAGTGAAGGGATTCTCTGGTGTAGAGGAAATCTAGATGGGAAGGCACCTAGTAAGCTCGTGGATGCCCTAGGCTTAGTGGGAAGAGGGGATTTATGTTGTTGCCAATGTGGTGAAGGAGAGTAACCTTCCTGACCAAATCCTTAACATGATTTCCAATTGGTGTGAGAGTCCCATGGTGGTATAATGTCCTGCTACGGGGGTGGCATGTTGTAAAAAACAGAGGTGCAACATAGCCTACAATTGGGTGGAAAGGCATTCACCCTTAGTCAATTGGAAGGATTGGAGTTTGGCTCGAAACAAATAAGTGTTTCTTAAATGCATCTAGTAATTATTTTAATGAATATGAATTGTATTTTGTTGTGAAAATAAGTCTAGCATGTTGATTTTAATGTTGAAACTTGAGAAATGTTTGTAACATGGAGTTATTCCTAGGATTAATAAGTTTATGGAAACTGTGTATGAGAGGTCTAATGGAGGCTTGTAACCCTGAGTTTTTCCCCAAGTCATTGAATGGAAAGTTTGCAGGAATAGAAAATCATCACTTCAGGGGCCACTGGAAGGTGTCACCTGTGTGTTGAGGGTGAGGGCTAGGGGTCTGAAGAGTCAGGGTGAAAAACCTGGCAGCAATGCTAAGAAGATGAAGAACATGTTCAACTTGCTATGCCCTATAAACCCGTTGAAATCCATGAACAAAACTCAAGAATAAACCCTAGCTGTATATTCAAGGAAGAGAGTCAATCCTGATTGTTTGTCGAATATCCGAGCTTCAGAGAAATCCTTTCAGAAGGAGAACCTTTCAGAAAAAACCTGGAGCCATGCTAAGGTGAAATTTTTGATGGGAAATTTATATGTTGACGAGAGCCGTTGATTTACCTAGAGGTTAGACCGATGAGATATGGACCGTATATCCATCATGAGTTAATCTTCTAGGCTTGTCGGAAAGTGTCGTTCAAAAATATCTAGAGAGAATGAGTGGAAGGAACTTCCAAAGAAGAAGTCTCGAAGGCGAAGGTATGAGAGAACTAGAGTCATAGATCTGTTGGTGACTCAATCGATGGGATTTGAGACATTGATTTCATTGTGGGTCCAACTAATAGGAGAGCCTTTTTTTAGTCGTGAGGTCGGTTAAACACCGAGTGGGTCTTAGATCTGAGAGATCCAAAAACGTTAGATATGAGGTTCTGATGACCATCGAATCCATTGGAAAAATTTAGTTTGGAAAGGATTGTTCAGAGAAGACGTGAGGTTGTGAAAGGAAGTATTTCCCGATGGATAGAGCCCGAGTGGAAGAGAACCGTTGATCTGCCGAGGAGTCCACCATATGATATCTCAATAGTCGTAGATCTTCCATATACACCACCTATCAAGTGATTGGAGGAGAATGGAAGAGGTTGTTAGTTGTCGTGTGGTTGAAGGTTCTAAATGAATCGGGACCATTGTTTCCATGGTTCCCAACCATTTGATATGTCAGGAGTGAGGCTATTGGAAGGAATGAATCAGAAGGAAAGGTTGGTGTTCTGCACCTTGTATTTTTTATTAGGGAGAGTCTGATTCACCACTAGCCATCAATTTAACATGAGATGAGTGAGTCAAATTTGTTCATCTTGGTGATTTTATCCCCTGGATTGTGTATTTTCTTTCCGCCGAAGGATTGTTATGGGAGTGGGACATGTCACTGCCACACAAGCACACACACCAACATGTCCGTCAATGTCGATGACAAGGAGAAGTCCACATAGAATCCACATAGGAAAAAGGATGTGGGGAAGGGTAGAACCCATAAGACCTTAGGATACCATTCCGATGAGTCTGGAACCCGTTTCAAATTATATAGAAAGTCGAAGGAATGCTCCACACGAGAAGGTATCTACCTGTGGTTCTAAGACACGAGATAAAAGTCATAGTGTAACGAGGAATTTTGACATCCCACCAGCCTAAGTAAGGTTTAGGGGGTCGGTCTGTTACAGAGTGGTATTAGAGCAGAGTTCAAACTCTAGGCTTGAATGGGAGACCAAGAATGAGTGTTTTTTGTAATATCTAGGTGATGAAAGTTTATATTTTATTGTTGAATGAATTAATTGTGCTAATGAGTGCTAACAAAAAAATTTGAATAGGATTGATGGCATGGACAAAGTCTTGATTTGGGGCTGTCAAAGAAGATTGATGCCTTGACTAGGTCAAGAGTCTTTTTACATATAACTTGAAATGTGATTTTATAATAATGGATTAATGTTTCAGTAGATAGGAGATACTGAGAAGGAAAAACAAAACTTCATAGTGCAACACAATATGGAGGAAACCTCACATCTCCGAGATTAAGAATCTGATGCTAGTAGGGCTAGAGAAACCCCTCAATATTTGGTAGCCACAATAAGGAGTTCGAAGGAAAACAATGAGAGGCTCATGAGAGCCCAAAATTAGTAGGAAGAATTAAATACAATACTACTGAAGAGTTTGTCTGAAATTCAAAATCACTTGCAACAAGGTCCAACTACTAGCAATGTAGAACAACAAGAATCAAAGAAGCTACAAAGCCCATCAAATATTCAAAAGCATGGTCCATCTCATAGTAATGTGGGAAGGAATTATTCCAAGAAAAGGCACAAGGATGCTAGGAGAAACAGAGTCAATGGAGACACTTCCATTGAGTTATCTAGTTGAAATACCACTAAGAAGAGACACTCTCAAATTTCTCTGACAGAATAATTCAATAAGGAAAAAGATTCCTACCTTTGATGGATAAATCAATAAAGGAGAAGAGGTCGAGGCTTGGTTGTTAGGATTAATGAATTATATTTTAGTGCATTTTTATCACAAGATTTGTACTTGTGAAAATCCCATCACAAGTAACTCAAACCTTGTGTAACTATAGAAGATCCTACGACTATCACCTTAGTAAGAAATTCCCTCGTTTTAGTGATGGAAGAGACAAGGGAGGCTTCCTTGGTGACCTCAAGGGATCAAAGTAACAAGTATAGTATCCAATCCTACCACCCCCTCTCTTGATCACCGAATAAAAGGAAAGATAAGAGGTACAAGGAAAGATAAGAGATTTCCAAGTTCAAACAAGCAATAAATGCCTCTTAAAAACACTAGACATGAAAAGTTGATATAGCTGTTATGGATTTGCAGCAATGAACAATAATACAATAGTAATAAATAGATTATAACAACAACAACAAATATTGATCATAAATGCAACAATTGACAAGGAAAACTTAGCACACATTCACTAGAAAAATATCAAATTGTTAGATGCAATTTATGAATGAGTTAGACCACCAATAGATGAGTGTATGCAACAAATTAAAGAGTTATCAGGTGGTTGTAACAAACTTTTGCAATAACAACAAGTTTACTAGCAAGTTAGTCAATATTAGTGTTAGTAAAGTTAGTAGAGAGCTTAGCAGAGTTGAAAGAGAGTGGTTGTTGATCAATTTCACCACAAGAGAGCTATGTAATCAGTGTCTTAGGGCTATGGAGTCTTTATAACAGGAAATGCAACAATACTTGAAGGTTAAACTAGTAGAAATTAAGAGGTAGGGTTTAAACTCTAAGGTACTAGCACGTTAGGGCATTGGGGTTTAAACCTTAAGGAGAAGGATTACTAGAGGGCAATCATATTTGGGCTCTAACAACCTTTTGTCCCTTCTTAATGCTTCAACTCGGTTAAAATCAAATGTGTAGGGATAAAATCCTAAAGTGATAGCACTTTAGAGATTTAGGATACTAACCCTAGCAATAATGCTTCACCATTTTTAAACAAGAATAACTTTGTGAGATGAGGAAGAACTTATGCTCCTCTCTTAGGGTTTTACCAAGCAAGACGTCTAACATAAAGTAGCAAGATTTACCATGAAATATAACAACATAAAGACAAATTGCAGAAAATTCACTTACTTTAGCCAAAATACCATGAAGCAAAACCGTAATTGCATAAATTCCTCTTCAAAATAAGAAAAACCATTTACAACTTGATCCTCCAAGCATAGGGCATAAATGTAGAAGAGCTAGATATCCCAATAGGGCAAAAATTTCAAACTTGTTCCCTCATAAAGGTGAGAAGTGATGATCCTAAAAATGAAATGAGGTTTCCTTTTTATATGAGGCATCCTCAACATAATTTGTCCACATAATTGTCAACAACAAAATACAAGTGGGGCCGACCCCTTCATCTGCCTCTAATATTATTCCAAAAATGAAAAATACATCAATAAAACCCTAAAATGGTGATGTCATTCTCCAAATGTGTGACCTCAAGATAGGAGAAGGTGATGTCATGCTCCTAAGGTGAAAAATTGGGCCTCCAAAGGACTCGTGGCATGATCCAAGGGTGAATGAGCATGAAATGAGGCATGTCCTCACCCCCAATCCATGAAAACCATCCGGAACCACACCATCCATCAAACCCTATCCCAATGGTGATTTCATAGGATAGATGGTGACATCATAGGCATCCAAATGCCATGTCCAAGTGAAAGATCTTAGAGGAGTGTAATCTTGTCCCCAGGTGATGTCAAGGTGCCTCCAAAGGCAACATCTTCCATCCTCTGTGCACAATATCTTCAGGGTGCTCTGCCTAGCATGTTGGATTTTAGCCCATATATATGGCATAAGGAATAGCTTTCTCAAAACGAAGCCGATTCATCCATATTCCAAGGTTCCAAGGGTGTGAGAGCCACTATATAAGGATGTTGAGTCACTGTATGACTCACTGCTCTCCATCACATGTGCCATAGTCCTGCAATAAGGCACAACATATCGAGCACAACCCATGATGTCCCTCAAAGAACCCTGTCAGGGCCATTCGAAGCAAATCAAAATATAAGACAAGGTAATCCAAATTTCATAAGAAATATTAGTCCTTAAAACATGCAAAGTAAGCTGCAACTTAAGACACAATCCATGTAAAATGATTCAACCCATTATCCCCTTCAAGCATCACATTGGCCAGGACCCCATGTGAGTTACCGAGTTTAAGCATGGGAGGGTCTTCATCCAACCCTATTAGATGTTCCACCTAGACATGGAATAAAATAACCCAAGGTAGAGCGATAGGTCCCCAGAGTGACAAAGGAAAATAAAAACCCATCAAGAGTAAGTGTGAATGTGATATGGTATTAGGCTTACTTCGTGGCTTATGGTATCCATTTCTATGAGAACCTTTGTAGAGGTGGAATTTGTTTGCTTGAGATACCCTTCCCTAGATACTTTTTTCATTCTGAGCCCCTTATTTTCCTTTTGATACCCAATTATCATTTGCAAGTCCCCTTTATAAGGTTTCAATCTTTACGTTTACTAGGAAATAGTCCTTTATAATTGGTGGATTGATTTGCGTTCGAACAAGGGCGATTGCCATTAGAGGGGGTACAGATCAAGATATCCTGAGGATTTTATGGCGGCCTTTATAATTTAGCAATAACATATACATATAGTAGTTGCATCATCCTCTAGGCCTTCAACCCCTTCTTCTCATGAGAGAATGGGCCATAGCCGAAGTTTAGGATATGTGAAAGGCTTCAAGATGTAAATTATTAAGCATGACCGAGAACGAAACGTTACCCTTGGGAGGTCCCCCCAGTATTACCCCTTTTCCCTAGGTGGTGACAACATAGGACCAGGGAATAGAAGTTGACCACCAAGGTGAAACAAGGCAATTGACACAATTTCTCAAACCAATGATCCACTATCCAAGTTCAACCAAGGATATTCACCCACATGCCCGATGAATTAAGCACAACACTTTGCATGAAAGAAGGACTAACATACCTTATGGTGATAATGGATTATCGTCTCCCATACTTTGGGTTGATTGAATGTGATGAGCCTCGATTGAGTCTGTGTTGGGAGGAAAATGAGGGGCGTTGTTGGGATGCCATCTGTGAACATGTTGATCATCATCATCAGGGTGTAGATAATGTTCTCCATTGCGAGCCTCGAGACATGATCTCCTCCACTTAACCTTAGGCATGGGGGGGGGGGGTAGCATCTGGCTCCAACATGGGGACATGTGCTCACTGTAGAGTGCATGAGAACCTCAACATATTTGGTTCTCCAAGACCTACAATCCTACACCCACTTCAACCAAAAAAACACTTTAGAAGTATCTGTCGATGGATGTTATCCACCTGTTGTTAGTGATAATTCAAAACCTTGTTGAAAAAAAAAATCCCTTAGCTATAAAATGATAAAAGAAAAACACTCAAGTGCAAAATGCAGTTTCCTTACATGTATTCATTATATGCAAACAAGAATTCAACATTTATATGCAAGAATATGTAACTACACTAGCATGATATGCATGATGCGACATATATACAAGTGCAATGCAAGATGCAAATTTCTAACTTACCTACTCTAATATATGTTAGTTGAAATGCAAGGTATAATCATATGGCCAATTAAACCGTTCTAGAATTGTATCAAAATGTCTACCCCTGTGCTTCATCATAAACCAAAACAAGTATAACTCAAGCACAAAGAAGTCATGAGTTGGGATATACATCATACCATACCTAGTCATGAAATCCAACTCACGGAGACAGGAGGGAGGAACAAAAGCATACAAGGAGGCATTACCACAACCATGCCCTATCCATCCCAGGACAAGGCCGAAAGAGTCAAACGAAGGAAGACCCTCATCCTCAACTATAAACCTATCACTCGAATATTGAGAAGAAGGGATGAGAAGGAACGTAAGGAAAAATCTAAGGTTGTATATGGGAGGAGGGAGGGAAAGATAAGGGATCAAATCAAGCCTAGAGAAAAAAAATTATCCCAACCCAAGGCTTGTTGATATTGTGTGTAAAATTGAAGATACTTGGAACAAACCGTAGGTTGAAAAAAACTATGTCCTATAAGTAATTTTCCATCATGATGATAATTACCAACCAAATCTACGGAGGAATAGAAATATGAAAAAGAAAAAGGCTAGAAACTCTCATCACAAAAATCCCGCTCAGGGAAGATCATGTTCTTACCCTCATCAACATCACAACACGGTGGTGGTTGAAAATCCTCTTCATAGAATAAATCCAAGTTCTCAAAAGAATATGTATCAAACCTCCCAAGATAAGGCTGAAATCCATTATGAGAATGTTGCAACAATTCATCCCTGGTTGGTTGGGATAAATCTATAATAATGTCACGTTCATTTCACCAAACACCTAAATCAATAGCAACCACATATGGTTGTCCCAAGGGAAACGATTGAAGATGACCCTCAATTTCATAAATGGGATCTCCATCAAGACTAGAACAAATCAAATCCCATTTACATCTCCCAACATGTATAAACACATCAATATTATCAATCACTTCATCACCTTTATTATAACACGAAGGGTCTAGTGCATCCAAGGGTTCTTCCAGCACATCTTCGCTTTCCCATTCATTAAATGCATCGACATCAAAAAATTGGAAAGGAGTGTAACTTACCACATTATTTTCTTCTTGTGTAGGAGGAACGAAAGCTTGGATGACTTTATCAAGTGGAGGAGAAAACACCAATGCTTCATCTTCATGAGGAGCCTCTTCATGGATTATGTCTTCAACAAGGTGTGTTTTATCAAAGCATTCTTCTTTGACACATTCAAAAGGAAACTCATGTTCTTCTTGGTAATATTCCTCATGATTCACCTCTTCAAGTTATCATTCCTCAATCAAGTCATCGTTGTCTTTAATAGAATCATGAGGAAATCCTTGCTCCTCTTCAAGGGGTTGGTAACCCTCTTCATGAATCTTCTCTTCAACTTCTTGTTTGTCGAAGGATTATTCATCTTCCTCAACAAGGTAAAAATATATCCCTTCCCTTTGGAGGGCCACTGAGATATCGTGGAGAATATGTTCATATATTTGTGTTCTTAGGGCCCACCTTTTGAGGAATTTCTCAATGAAGATTGTAATATAAGATATACTCTTTGGATTGAGAGTATTCTCTGTTTGAAATGAATGGACTGCATACACAAGTAGCCTTAAATATCCTAACTTTGGGGTCATATGATGTACTGATAGGCATGGACTAGTTGGTTTTCCACAAAGAAAGATTGAACTGCTATGAAAAGGCATTGGAATGTGAAGATAGTGAAGGAAACACAAGGGTGTTGCAAGGCATTCAAAATCATGTATCGGTGAGGCACATATCAACACTACAACTCAATAAGTTTAGTTTAAAGGAGTGTCCCTTGTATGTGATACAAGTACTCAATACAACAAAGAATAATGAGTTGAAGATAAAGGACCACCCAATGTTGTGGGAATTTAAATATGTGTTCCCAGAGGAGGTACCTGAACTTCCACCTAAGTGAGATCTCGATTTTTCCATAGAACTTGTACCAAGAGCGGTGTCATATACTAAAGTACCCTACATAATGATTATGCTAGAGTTGGTAGAGTTAAAGGTATAGTAAAAGGAGATAGTCGATAAAGGGTATATCAGACAGAGTGTGTCCCCGTGGGGAGAACCATCACTATTTTTGAAGAAAAAGGATGGTACCTTGAGGTTGTGTATTGACTACCGATAGTTGAATAAGATGACCATCAAGAACAAGTACCCATTACCGAGGATTGATGCTTTTTTTTATCATCCCAGAGGAGTTACAATATTTTCTAAAATCGATTTGAGATCTGGATATCACCAAGTCAAGATTAAGGATGAAGACATCCACAAGACGACTTCTAGAAAGACATATGGACACTATGAATTTGTGGTGGTATCTTTTGGGCTTACCAATGCACCAACCACCTGTTTGATGAAAAACATTCTCAACAAGTATTTGGACAAGTTCATCCTTCTATTCATAGATGATATCCTAGTATATTCCAAGACAAAGAAAGAGTATGCATAGCATATTAGGTTGGTGCTACATGTGCTAAGAAATCCCTAGCTATACGCCAAGTATAGAAAATGTGACTTCTTCCAGGGGGAGATCCAATATTTAGGTCACATGATTTCAGAAGGAGTGGCTATAGATCCTGAAAAGATTAGAGCAATCATGGATTGGAAAGCCCCTCTGAATGTATATGAGGTAAGGTCATTTATGGGATTAGTTGGATATTACAGAAGGTTTATTAATGGATTTCCCAACTTTCAGCAACTGAAACACCTCTTGACCAATGCCCCTTTCTCAAAGATCACAGACCCTAAAAAAGATCTCTTAGTTTGTATTGAAGTTTGCAAGGAAGGACTTGGTGGAGTCATTATGCAAGAGGGACATGTGATTTTATATGAATCAAGGAAATAAATTGAGCATGAGAAACAATATGTGACCTATGACATGGATCTTGCAACTATTGTGCACGCGTTAAAGATGTTGAGATATTACTTGCTTGTAAGGAGATTTGTCTTGATGACAAATTGTTGTGGACTAAAGTATTTGTTTGATCAATCACGATTGAATACCAAAAAGGCCACGTGGATGGAACTAATTAGTGAATTATATTTTGACATCAAACGTACAAAAGGAAAGGAAAATCGAGTAACAGATGCACTTAGCCGAAGTGTGCAGACAATACACCTAGCAACAACAAACATGTGTGAATTTGACATAAAGTAGAGAATCAAAGTTCTCTTGCAAAGTGATGAGCATTTTAATCTAGTGAAAGAAAGCTTGCAACAAGAACCAAAAAGGAAAAATTATGAGGAATACCAACACATAGTAGATAGGTTGTTGATGCATAGCAATAAGTTGTATATACTTGATTCAACAAAGATGAAAAACCTCATAATGGATGAGTTTCATAGGAGACCTTATGTAGGTCATCATGGTTATCAAAAGATGATAAAAACAGTTAGATAACTCTATTATTGGTCAAGAATGAAAAATGATGTTTCAAAATACGTTGCCAAGTGCCTAGAATGTCAACAATTCAAATTTGAAAACAAGTACCCGAAAGGATTGTTGCAACCATGCAAATTCCAAAATGGAAGTGGGAGATTATCTCCATGGATTTCATCATAGGATTGCTAATAACAACTAGGCAACACGATGCAATCATGGTAGTGTTGGATAAGCTGAGAAAGGAAACTCATTTTATTCCAATTAAGTCCACTTTTAAAGCTATATATGTTGTTGATGTTTTTATGAAATAAATTTTTAGTTTGCATGGTATGCCCAAGACCATTATTTCAGATCGATATGAGAAATTCACTTGAAATTTATGGAAAGGCTTATTTGTGGGATTTTTAATGCAATTAGCATTCAACACAACCTACCATCCTCAAACAGATGGATAGACCAAGAGGGTAAATAGAGTGTTGGAATATATGTTAAGGATGCATGCCATGCATCAACCCAAGAAATGTGAATAATATCTACCTCTGGTAAATTTTTCCTACAATAATAGTTATCAAGAATCACTAAAGATGAGTGCATTTGAGGCTCTATATGGCATAAAGTGCATAGTTTTGATTATTTTGGGTAATCCAATGGACATGATCACACTTGGACCAGACCTATTGATAGAGATGGAACACAAAGTGATCAAAATAAAGCAGGACTTGAAAGAGGCCTAAGACAGAAAGAAAATATATGCAAATAGAAAATGAACTCACAAGGAGTTCAAGGTGGGATATCATGTGTATATTAGAGTGAAACCCAAAAGGAGTTCCCTAAGAATAGGAAATTGTTCCAAGCTAGTGCCCCACTATTTTGGACCATTTGAAGTCCTGGAAATAGTGGGACCAGTGGAATACATACTTGCTTTACCACCTACTGTTAAATCTCACAATGTGTTCTATGTATTTGTATTAAAGAAATGTATTCATGATTCTAATAATGTTATTGATTTTACTATGATATAGGTGGAACTAGAGGGAGAATTCCAGCCTGAGCCTCAATGCATACTGGACAAGAAATAAACATTGCTCCATAACCAATTTATTGTGCAGGTCAAGGTGCAATGGAAACACTTTGGAGTAGATGAGGCCACATGGGAACTGGAGTATGCCATGAGAATGGCCTACCCATTTTTGTTTACTATATAAAACTGTGTGTATGGTGTTAAAAATACCAAGGATGATGTTTCCTTAAGGGGTAGGGAAATGTAAATTCTCGTTTTCCCCCAAGTCTATAATTGTGCTTAAGACTTCATGAATTGTAATTGATGAACACTAAAATGGTGTTTCACATTTAATGAAAACACCTACCATTTGATTGAAGGGGAAGCCTTGTAGTACTCACCATGATAAAACAAGTGGTAATTGGTGAGGGGGGGACCAAGAAGATTTTTGAAGAAAATAGAAAGCTTGCCTAGAAGCCCAACCTACACCTACATGACCTTGAATGACCAACCTATCTAAAGTACCTTGTTCGCCATGTTCAAAAGAAATCATGTTAATGGCATCAAATAGGGTGGTTGGGGCAGTTATGACTACCTTTAGAAAATGTACTCAAAGGAGTGATGTGGTTGGTTGAAGCTGTCATCCAGGAGTATCCTAGAAGTGCCCTTCGATTTAGGAGTTGGAACCTAGGGTTTCTTATGAAAGCAACAAGTTGAGGAACCCAAAAAAATAAGAATTTTCCATATTGGGAAAGGAAGAGGCAGAGAAAACAAGAGGAAGTAGAAGAGATGCGAGAGCAACGTGGTATTGCGAATGAGCAAGAGGGATTGCTATAGCGGGAAAACCCCCCTATGGACTACACTAGGGCTCAACATGTAGGCAAAGATAACCATCTAAAGTCTCCTACTCTTTCACAACTACCCCAAATACACCCCACATTCATGCATAAAACACAAGGTAAAAATATTTGGTAACTCTACCTTAAACTCCGTGTCCGACGTTGATCCTTTCGTGTTCGGTTGTTCCTCGACTACAAATATCCTCCCAAGGACAACCTGTATTCATAAACAGACAATCAAAGAACTATGAACATGCATATTATATATGAATTAGTGGGTTAGATGTCATAATCAAATATAAATCAAACATAAAGATTGAACACATCATATTCGGGACAGAAAAAGTTTTCCTTTTTATTAATCTCACAAAGTTACTTACAATGAGATCGACGACTGCTCCTCGAACCTGGTCCGGGATCCTCTTCACCAAGCTCCAACCATGCTTCCACGTATCTTTCTCCTCTCACAATTCTCTCTAGGGAAATTGCATAAGCTTATGAATGAGGAAAAAGGCAAGAATAGGGAATTCTGGCTCAAAACTCACAACGTGGTTGCAAATTCTTGGGGCAAGGGGGGAAAGTGAAATGGGCATAGTTTCACTCTTCTTATGCTTAGATTTTGAATGAGACCCCAACAGGTTATTCATTTGGGTGACGGGCTATAGGCAGTGGGACAGTTGGGAAACTACCCAATAGCCCGTAATCTCAACGAATTCCTTGCAACTTTTTAATTTTTACAACTTTTATGAGTATATGTGGGATGTAATGGTGCAGTTGGCATATGTACGTGAGCTGTAGTGGTGCAACAAGTGTGTGTGTGCGGGCAGTAATGGTGCAGGATGCATATATATTCAAAAGTAGTGTTTTTAATAAGAGTTACTCAGTGATGGCTTGGAAAAAATGGCAAGTAAGAGGGCCTGATGCCAGGTATGTATGTATGGTGAAATTTAGGGTCATAAAATATGCCCCCTAATGTGTGAGGTCATAAGAGCATCTGATGGCTAAAATACATTACAAATCTTCACCAACGTACGAAGCGAGTGAGCCCGGGACTAGAGTTCGGGAGGTGCCATCTGCAAAAATAATAATTGTCTCACCGAGGTGGGCATACCCATGCTTGGGATGAAATAAATCATGGATTCCAATCAAATACACTGCAAATCCATGTCATATAACTATAAAAAGTGTAGCTGCGAGAAATACACAACGTATCTACTTCTCAAAATCAAAGATATACATGTATAATACCCATCTTCAAGAAGCCAATGATGCCTGATGGCTGGAGATGAGGCCTTCAGAGATCGAGAAACAACTTCAAGATCTTCAAAACTTAGGTAGGAGTGTAATGTGAGTGTATGACTTCACTACCCAGAGGTATTCGATGACTCATCGGGGAACAGAAAAAAGGATCTCGGTGATCAGGCATAGAAATTTAGTGATTTCGATCAAAGACTTGATTGGAATTTCGGGATGGTCGGGCATGAGGGCAAGAGACAAAATTCAGAGAGGCCGACTCAAGTTGGGTAAAAATTCCCTTGGACAATAGCACGACAGATGATTAGACTCAGGCAACATGACTTTGACATAAGTTCACGATGCAGGAGGCAACACAAACTCTCCATGTGTTTGGAAGAATAACCAAACAAAGGAGGACACAACCCTATGTAGTGAGAACAACTTCCTAAGGTCATATTAAATCCCAGATCTTGATGAACAAACAAAAGGATGTGCTTTGTCCAAGGGTGACTCATTGTGCTGCCATAAAAAGAAAATATTTTTCCCATCCTCTTTTTGGGGTATATTTGATTTTTTTGTCTTTTTCAATAATTTTGGAAAGCTTGAAAAAGAATAAAAGAATGATACATTACAAAGGAGGAACGAGTGTCACAAGTATACTAGTTCCAAGCGCAAGGAACATACTAATGCTTAGAGAAAGGATACATGTGCAGGGAAAGGACACTCGGAAAAATTCCTCCATGGGTCAAGGTGTCAAGACGCAAAGGCAAAGTGCTACAAGGCTTGCATAAAAGCCATGCTTCAAAGGTTCAATTTAGATAAACATGGAGATGGAATTAGGCCAAAGACGCAGAAATGCAAATACGATTAATAGGACACAATGATAATGTCCTTCAATGTAATTTCAATGAGCCCAGAGAAGGTAAGCTTAGTGGTTTTTCATTTTTAGAGAGTCTAAAAAAGTGCAAAAGAAGACTCCACTGGGGTACTTTTTTCGAAGGTAGTCTAGTTGGTTCAAAAAAGGGGTAAAATAGCACCGAAAAGATGTCTATTCAGAACTATTTTAACAAGTGTGATAAAGACAAGATCACTCAACAATATTTTCAATTTTAAGGAGTCTGAAAAGAGCTAAACTATGGACTCGCTGCCTTTTCTAGATTTAATCTCCTTAGTTCGAAAAGGTGAAATTTGCTGAGGAGAAATCTCCCGGTAAGACGAATATTCTAAGGTGTACCTTTTTCCTCCTTAATCTACAGGCCAAAAAAAGGGGTAAACTCATGCCAGTAGATATTTTTCTGAACCAATTAACGAGTGTGAAAGAACAAGGTCACTCGACGATCTTTTCATTTTTAAGGAGTCTAAAAAGAGCTTAACTATGGACTCCGTAGAAGACGTTCTTCTAGACCAGTTTAACGAGTGTGAAAGAACAAGGTCACTCGACTATATTTTCAATTTTAGGGAGTCTGAAAAGAGCTTAACTATGGACTCCATGGGGGTTCCTTTTTCGTAAATTTAGTCCCTCAGGCTCGAAAAAGGGTTAATCTTATACTTGAGAATACTCTTCTAGCGAACCGAAGTTCCTAGAGCGCACCTCTGTTCGTAAAATTTACCATCAGAACCAAAAAAGGGGTAAAATACCGCCGGATAGATGTGCCTTAAAGTTTTAGTTTGGCGAGCGTGAAGGGCAACAAGATCGCTCGACAATCTTTTCATGTTTATAGAGTCTGAAAAGGGCTTAAAATAAGACTCGTTTTCTAGGAGTCTTGAGGGTGAGGTCAAGAGTGATAACATATCAGACGTATGAGGCTCAAACTCGTAATTAGGACAAGACTAACAAGGACTCCCGAACCTAAATTCATTAATGACGACATGAACACCAAAATGCAACCAGGATCTACCTAGGGAATTCATGTAGAGGTAGGCTCTACCACTAAATTACGACACTTATAAGGAAACAACGATGGTTCCGTGTCGCAATTCGGTGGGATCGATCCTATGGCAAAGCAAAAAAGACAACTAGATGAAAAAAGTGGAGGTGGAATCCTAGCTTAAATGCAAAAAGTTGGAAAAATGACTTTTACCAAAGAATCTTAAAAAGTGACCCATCTCCAAAAAAAAACTCAAACCAAAAGTGAAGTATATCATAACATCCAATGAGAAACTCAAGAACCATATTAAATGATTTTCAAGCCAGAAAAAATGACAAAAGGGTTCAAAAAATGACAAAAAGGGCCAAAAAAGTCTATAAATAGAAGTTGGCAGCTCATTATCACCATTGAAAATTGAGATTTGACCAAAAA
>ML788915.1:473031-490960 GCA_009831015.1 Picea engelmannii | reverse complement strand
AAATTCATTGTGTCAAATGTGATGATTTTTTCTACTGTTCATTTATGTTTTCGCTACTATATTTTCATATTACTTAGTCTCTTGTATTCCTGCTCATAGTTATAGTAAATGCATGTGGTTAGATTTCTTTATTGGTGAATAACTATAGGAGGTTGAAATACTTTGTTGGATAAGTGTTTGAGATCATTTTTTCAACATGGTATCAGAGTTGGAGCTCTAAGGTTCAACAGACAAGAGATTTGGCACTTGATTTGCAGTGAGTGCAAATGGGTTTTTCCTAGAAGAAGGAAGGGAAAGTGGAAGTCACTTAGTGAGAGACCAAGGTGAGGATCTTTGGTGAGATTCCAATAATGAGAGACTCTTGGTGATATTCCAAGATCGAGAGACTCTTGTTGAGATGCAAAGAGAAAGGGACCTTTGGTGAGATGCCAAGGTTGAGATATTTGGTGAGATGCCAAGATTAGGATCTTCGGTGAGATGCCAAGATCAAGGCTTGGATCAAGAAGGAATTTGATTCAAAGAGATGCCAGATAGGTGGAGAAGGAATTCCATCTAAATATCATGCAGGTCAAGTAGGAGAGAGAGTGGAGGCAACCTCAGGTTGGCTTCAAAGGGAGTTTGGAGTTGAGTTCCAGAGGGAGTCTGGAGTTTGGATCAGTGTCAATGAGAAAGAAAGAGGTTCATCTCAGTAGACCCATGAGGTTTGAGATGGCACTAATGGAGGAGGATTATAGGGATATTGATCAGGGTTCAGTGCAAGTAGTTGGAGCTGCTTCGATTTCAGAGGGAGCATAGATTTCTAGTGCAGCGGCAACGACTACAAAAATAGAGGACATGATGGGGTTAGAGACAGTTCCATGTGGAGGCTCCAGAATTACCTCCCTCGCTAAGAGAGAGTGTTAGATTTTGATATCTTGGAGGTACTTCTGCATTATTGTGCCTATGCAGAATTATGAGCAAATTTCTCTCTTAAGTAACTTTATAAAATGTATTTATAAAGTGAGTTTATAAAGTTAAGTTGGGGCTTTTATTATTTTAGGAGGAAAAGCGACTTTACGATATTTGAGTGACTTAAGTGGCTTAAGTCCTCTCAATGGGGGAAAAATTCACATCCATCTTAGAAGATGAAGGGTCACGGAAGGTGAAAGGTCACCCTAAATGATTCATTAAAAGAAATCATTCACAATGGGGGCACACTTTAAGGAGAGCTTGGAGAGGAATGTGAAGAGTCACTCATATTCCGAGAGAGACCAAAAGAGTCTGAGCTAGAGGAAAGAAAGCAACAACAAAAGGTGATTGGCATGCATTCCAAGGAGTGGAGGAGGCACGCATCTGAAGACATCTTTAGCATTAAATGATAGTATGTAAAGTATATATTGAGGAGGTTGTACAGTTTCTTTAGGCACAGAAATTGAGGCAGCCATTTCAACACATTTTTGGCATGATTTTCTATGCGCCTAGCTAAGGAAGAATATGTACATAAAGGTGTATCATCATTGCACATATTTTGAGAAGGATTTATTGTCAGGGAGGTTGTACTCTTAAGTTCATACAGCAGAAAAATGAGTAGAGATTTTGTGGTCTTTGCACATTTTTCGAAGCGATATGGTTGTTGTAATTAATGTTGAATTTGTTTTTGTTATAAACTTGGAATTTTCCTAAGAGCTCAATAAGAAGAAAATCTCCTTGATTGGTTTTCCCCTTGTGGATTTTTCCAAGGGAATTGCCCAGAAATTCATTGTGTCAAATGTGGTAATTTTGTTTATTGTTCATTTATATTTTTCATTGATATATTTTCATATTGCTCGGTATCTTGTATTTCTGCTCATAGTTACAGTAAATGCATGTGGTTCCATTGCTTTATTGGTGACTAACTATAGAAGGTTGAAATCTTGTGTTGGTTAAGTGTTTGAGATCCATTTTTCAACAAATATTTCATTGATCCATGGTCCAGGTGGCAAAGCTATCCATTAAAAACTCAATCGCACAATTACTTAAAAATGCCAAGTATCCATTCTCCACTCATTATATGTCTCTTAATTGTCGTACCATTCAAACTGCAACAATTATTCTTAGCCAACCAAATCTCATGCACAGAGACGTTACTAGATTGTCTCACATAGATTATATCATCAAATTCAATCATGATATGTGTGGGAAATAGAGGATATGTACATGTGATCAAGGTGGACACCCAAGGTGAGGTTCATAATGTGAGCAAGTGAGGATTAGAGTAGGAGTAACACAACTGACCAAAGGAAAAAAAATGGGACGTATCGACAACAAGAAAATATTCCTTGGAACACCTTGGAATTAAGTTTAGGGTGTATGAGTGATTCAACAATAAGCCAGGCATTTGGTACGCTCAAGGTGATAGGGTTAAAGCATATGCATTGTAAGCAACAACTAAAATGAGGTTTGGTATCTCCAAATGCTAGGGATAACACACATACTTGTAGCCAACAAATAAAACAAGTGTTGGGTCTCTCCAAGTGCTAGGCATAGCATGCATACCTGTAAAAAACTAATAAAATGATGTGTGGGTTGCATTGGCCACTAGGGTTTGGTCATGGCTATTGTTAGACTTTTATACGAAGTAGCGGGTGCAATAGACAACAAGACGAGGTCATGGACAGTGTTGGGAAGTAAGTAAATGAAGTGTGGGATGCCTAGGAGAGGCATTTAGAGCTTGGTCATGTTAGGAAGCAAGAGGATGCATCTTGGAATTCTCAAATGATATGTTTAGTGTGTGGGTATGTTATATAGAAATAAAATGAAGAGTGGGATGTCTAACACTCAAGGAATGGCTTGGAAAAGGAGAAAATGACAGAGAAATTATTAGATATGCCTAGCAACAGAAGTAATCAACCCTCTAATAGTTACACACACCCATCAAAGGAAATGGTGGGTTGGCACTTCAAAACACCAATTAGACAATAATTTTTCCTCCCAGAAAGAGAATGACTCCTGGGGGAGAGAAGTATCATTTTAGCAGGTTTTTCAATAGTTATGAAAGGATCGTGGATTTACCCTCACCCAATTCACTCAACAGTTGAGGATATATATGTGTTACAATGGGCAACCACAATTAAACCAATATTATTTGAAGAAAAAACTCTCACATAGTAAATAAAAGAATAAGTAGCAAATGACTCCTCATCCACTCAAATAAGATACAGAGTATCCATTAAAGGATAACCAACAAGCTACAACAAAACATAATGGTGAGTTAAACTAGTAAAATACTCATCACACAAAGGAAAACACAACTCATGGAGACATCATTTTGACCTTGGAATCCAAATGGGAAAAATAGTTTTGAATGGGGCTCAGTATTCTTCCTTCAACAATCTCCAATACGATGTTCTCTTCCTCTTTGGCCCAAAGACCCTTTGAGAATGAGAGTGGGGAAAAAAATAGATAAAGCTATGTTGAACTTATGCTTATACTAAGAGGGGAGGTGAATCAGTATAATATACATTTTACCTTAATTGAGAATTCAGCAATCATTCATTAACTTTAAAACAGTAAATGCATGTAAACTCAAATCACTATACACAAATTTTAACGTGTAAACCCTTGTGGGAGAAAACCACAAAAAAATTATCTTTATAAATGTATTTGGGAACCAACCTACTATTACAAAGCTTATAGGCATCAACCTACTGGGCAAACCAATATCCTTAGTTGAGCACCAACTTAACAATATATTGTGTAGGAACCAACCTACTAGAGACACCAATATCCTCAATTGAGCACCAACTCAACAAGATATTGTGTAGGAACCAACCTACTGGAGACACTGGTCTCCTTAGCTAAGAACAACCTCAGTAAGACCTGTATAAGATCCAACCTAAGATCTGCATACACATAGACTTCTGACTCCACCTACATGCTTCATACTTCATGCATTTCATAGCATCATCATACCCTTAACTTTAATGCTCCAATGCCTCTCTTTGCTTCATACCCCAGACATCGATTCAAACCCTAGTCAGATTTTACCTTTCTTCCCTAGAAAACCCCATATCATCATTCTTGGAATATAATTCCAAACAACAGCATCACAACCTCAAAACAATGCACTTTGTAGCATCATAGACCTAATTCTTTCATATCGTATCTTTAAAAATCCAAGAAAAATCTTATTGTGCACCTTTAGACCCCATGAATACTCTTCATCTTCTCTTGTGCACTTCAAATCTATTATGTGCACCTCAGACTTGAACTTCTTGCTTGTATTCTCTTCAAATGTGCACATCTATCATGTACTAATAATGTTTATGTGCTCACTTTTAAGGTCGACCTGGACTTTCTTGTTGGGTTGTCTGACAGAAAAATTCATATCCCCTTATTCCTAAGGAGTTATAGGTAATTCCATATACCATTGGAAAGGTCTCGGAATAATATTTCCAGCCATATAATGTATGCTCCCATTTGACCTAGGCATTTAGAGTAAAACTTCCTTCAACGATAGGGTATCCAAACTTAGCATCAAAAATCTAAAAACAATATTTCTAGTCTCCCCCTGTCTTTGACATAAATGAAAACAATATTTCCAAAAGTCTCCCCCTTTGTCATTGATAGCAACCCTTAGTTAATTATGTAATACTCCCTATGTATGCAACTCTCCTTATGTCTGTAATTCTTACTTTGTCTCCAACTTCTCCCCCTTTGACATCAATGGAAATGGGTTGCTCCCCATCAGCTTGTGCTTCCCTTTACTAATGATATGAGAGGGATATCACTCCCATACAACATTTTTCTCCTTTTAATTCATAGAGAATCTATACATTGCTTGGGGTTTTGTTTGTATTTGCCACTAATCTTCGTGAACCTACTTTTCTTATCTCACGTGCTTTAGAATGAAATGTGTTGTTGTAACCTTGATCACACATTTGACTGACACTTAGAAGATTGTGTTTTAACCCTTTAACATACAAGACATTATGTGTTTTAGTCTTTCCATTATCAAAACTAATGGTACCTTTTCGAACTATCTTCCATAAGCATTATCCTCAAAGGTAATGCTACCTCCTTTTTCTTCCTTTAGGATGAGAAATTTGTTATGATCCCATGTCATGTGTTTTGAACAAACACTGTCAATGTACCATTTGTTTCCTTTATCTTGAGCATACATTGCAAGTCCACATTCTTCTTTCTTTGGTTCTTCTTGTTTCCTTTTCCACACCCTTGTGTATTCTTCTCTATGCTTGGTAAGAACATATTATTCCATGTTTTGTTTAGGAGACCTTATTATGTTGCTTCTACAATCATGTGTTACGTTCCCATAGTTATTGCACATATAACATTCAATATTGTAATCAAATAGGGGATAAAATGAATTGTAGTTTCTATCATTAAACTCATGAGAACTTATGGTTTTTTTGCTCACATAATTATTCTTTGAGGTCTTATAAGAACCTATATTTCTATCTCTCATATGATCACTTCTTGCATAAGCTCTACAATCTAGTTCTTTATGACCAAAATTATTGCAAGAAAAACAATAGCCAAGAAAGAGATTTTGGTACCAGGTTGTGAAAGGCCTTCTTGGTGGTACAACTCTCCTGAACTCATTCTTTTTGTTCTTTTTAGAAGAATCAAGTTTATGATGGTCATCATTTCCTTTCCTGTTTCTGCTTTCATTGTTGATGGAGCCTTTGAGAATATTATCATAGATTTTAGTCTTTTCTTCATTTTCCTTTTATGATGGCTTTGTGACCTTAGTGCTTGCATCACCCTGGGGGGTCTTTTGTTTTTCGTCGTAGCCAAGACCTGTCTTGGTAAATGGTGACCTTGGAAACTAAGGATCTCATTTAAAGTTTTAGTGTTCTTTTCAAACTTCAACTAAGCATTTGACTTCTTCAATTCCTCCTTTGATGAGACAACTTCAGATTCTAACTTCTCATAGATTTCTTCATTTTCTTTGAGCTGACTTTTCAGTACTTCTTCTATTCCTTTTGTTTCTTCTAGTTGAATCTTCAGGCTGATAATTATCTTCTCTATTTCTTCAAGATCATGATCCTTATTTTCACATTTCTACAATTGCTCCTTCTACTTTATATTATTTTTCCTAAGCCTATCTATTTCTTCTAAGGCACTAATGAGTTCTGCTTCAAGATCTTCTTCTTATGAATCTGTCTTTTCTTTTTTATTATCTTCATTTTCTACATTAGCAGGGTTTGTTTCATGGTTATGGAGAGAGATTATTATTTATCATCAATATCTTCCCTTTCTCCATATGGACACTTAGCAGCAAAATGTCTTATTCTTCCACAATTAAAGCATTTGAAGGGTAGCTTACCTTTGTATTTTCCAAGTCCTCCTTTTAGATTTCTCAAAAATTGTGCTTCTTTTGTCTCTGATTCACTGTTGGAACAATCATCGGATCTCTCTTCATAAATATTTTTTATCTTGTACCAAATCTGTTTAGTTGATGTACATTTCATTACCTTGATAGTCTCATAATCTGATAGGCCACTCAAGATGACATCTATTGTTTTTGCATAGTTTTCACTTGACTTATTCCCAGCTTCATTTGTATAACATGTTGTGATTGCTTCCCAAATACCAAACCCAAGGGCCATCAAATATGTCTTCATTCTTATACTCCATGATGCATAGTTTGTTCCATCGAACAAAGGAGCTTTGTTTGTGGAGAGGTCTTCCTTACAATCCATATGTGCTCAAGATCTACCTTCCAGTGGTTAAAATGTTTCTGAAGGAACCCGCTCTTATACCAATTGTTGAACTTATGCTTATACTGAGAGGGGGGTGAATCAATATAAGATATTTTTTACCTTAACTGAGAATTCATCAATAATTTATTAACTTTAAAATAGTAAATGCACGTAAACTCAAATCACGATACACAAATTTTAATGTGGAAACCCTTGCGGGAGAAAACCACAAAAACTTATTTTTATAAATGTTGGTAGGCACCAACCAACTGTTTCAAAGCTTGTAGGAACCAACCTAATGGAGACACCAATATCCTTAGTTAAGCACCAACTCAGTAAGATATTATGTAGGCACCAACCTACTATAGACACCAATCCTCTCAACTGAGCACCAACTCAACAAGATATTGTGTAGGCCCCAACGTATTGGAGAAATTGATCTCCTCGATTGAGCACCAACTCAGTGAGATATAAATAAGAACCAACCTACGATATTCATACACAAAGTACTTCTGACTTCACATGCATGTTTCATACTTCATGCATTTCACAACATCATCATACCATTAACATTCATGCTCCAGTGCCTCTCTTTGCTTCATACCCCAACCATAGATTCAAACCTTGGTCATATTTAGCCTTCATTCCCTAGTGAACCTCATAGCATCATTCTCATAATATAATTCTAGACTATAGCATCACAACCTCAAAACAATGCACTTTGCAGCATCATAAACCTTAGTCCTTCATAATGCACCCTTGAAACTCCAAGAAAACTCCTCTTGCGCACCTTTAGACCCCAAGAATACTCTCCAACTTCTCTTATGCACCTCAGACTTGATCATATTTCTTGGATGCTCTTCAAATGTGAACATATATCATGTGTTTATAGTTTTGATGTGCTCACTTTTAGGGTCAACCTGAACTCTCGGGTTGGGTTGTCTGACAGAAAAACTCATATCTCCTTATTCCTTAGGAGTTAGAGGGAATGCCATATATTGTTGGAAATGTCTCGGAATAATATTTCCAACCATATAACCTATGCTCCCATTTGAGTTGGGTATTTAGAGTAAAAATTCCTTCAAAGATAGGGTATCCAAACTGAGCATCAAAATTCCAAAAACAATATTTCCAACAATCTCCATCTTGCAATACATATCTTGGACATATGTAATCTCCCCATGTCTTTGACATCAATGAAAACAATATTTCCAACAAGCTAGGGGGTAGGGGAAGGCCGATAGCCATCGCTCTTCACTTCCCATTCCTTAGCCAAATCCTCTCTCTTTTTTTGTTGTCATTTAATTATTATTTTTTTAATTTCTCTCACATATTTGTTTATCTTATTCAACTTACATTTGCATTGTTTTACATAACTTGCATAACCTTAGTTGATTGTCATGTTGTCTTGCAGGTACTGAGTCTTATTCATTCTTGGTTTAGATCCATTTCATATCAAAGAAATGGATATGGATATGGAATTCAGGCCAACAAGTGCATCTATGCATATGATGTGTAAAAATATGTTATAAAACTCTTGTGCGTGATTTTGCTTATTGTTGTTGTAGAAGAAAACAATGGTTATCATGGGTTTCGACAAGACCTGGATTTTATTTTATACACATTTTAGCTATTACACTGGATGGGGATAATACAACCCTAACACCATCTCCCTTAGTTAGCTATAAGGTCATCTATACAAAGTCAAAATCCTTTACAACCAAAGTTGGTCCAATTGATGAGGTTGACATTGGGCTAGCAAATAAACCTATCAAAAATATCCTTCATTACATTCTTCCTCCTCTTGTCAATGATTTTAGTTATATTGTTTCTTCATTATTATATTTTCCAACTACATACAGAACAATGCCAGTTATAAGGATAGTTGTTTTGGTGGTATTCTTCATCATTAATATAGTTTCATTTAATAATCTATTTTTAAATTCCATATTTCACATAGAAGTAATATATATCTTGTAAAGTTCATATTCCATTTTTTATAAGTTGGCTTTTAGGTGTAAATCCCTAAGGTAATGTGATAATATTATTCCTTGGTGTGGGGTCCATGCAAGCTATGTGTATTTGGGTGATGAGGGAGTCTAAGTTGGTGGTGTGTAATGGAGTAGTGAAATTAAGAGGAGAGACATCTATGAGAGGGATTTGATCGCAACAGAAATCGTAGTGTTTAGAGTTTGGGCTGTGCTCTAGAGATATGATGAAGGTTGTATTGATGTTTAAACACATTTGGGTTTTTCTCTCTAATTCCATTTTTCTTGCCTCCCTTGATGAAATTATTCCAGTTGAATATTAGTGTTTATGTTGTTGTCATGTTTTTACATAGTCTTTGATCCAAATAGTGGCATTGACTTTCTCAATTCCAATCCTCTGCCATGATATTCTTCAATGTGTGAAAATATTAGGAAAGCTCCTTGGGTATCTCCTTTTCAATTTGTAGAGATAGGTATTTATCAATTATCATGAAGTAATATCTATAGTGCTTTTTTTCCCCTCATTTATCTAGACTCATTAGCACTTATTGTGTTTCTGACTAGAACCTTTACTCATTTTAACACTTAAAATATGATGTTGTTTAGCTCCAGTTTGGGAAACATAATGTAAGTGATTATTTGATGTGGTAGTGTTTTCATTCTCAATGTGTAATCAACTTCCTAGATATAAACAAAGACAAGGTGTTTTGCATCAAAACCCTAGCGCAAGAGGTCTCAGGACAAAAGCCACTAGTTGACATGCAAGGAAATCCATATCAACAACCAATATAAAAAACATGTTATAGAAAATTTTTCCACATCCTATGCATCATGCTTTGGTGCCCTACCATTTCCCTCTGCAGACTCAATTTCCCCATTTTGCTTAGTCAAAAGTCAAAAATTCAAAATTTTGTACATATACGCACGCTACAATTATACAACTTGTGTATACACAGGTTTCTTCATTACAGCCCACGTACATTGGGTTTTGTGCTCAAAATTAAAAATATTTTGGTTTTTCCATGCCAAGTCATGGGATCAATGATCCTTGGACTTTAATATGCCGGAAACGCTCTGATTTGACCCTTCAATTCCCTTTGGAGGCTATAAATTGAATCATATACAAGCCTTGAAGAAGGAGAAAAAGTTGAGAGAAAGTACGCTCTGGAGAAATTTTGCCTCATATTACATCCTTGACTCTACATCCCTTAGTCCTTGAAGTATAAACTCTCCTTATGTTCAGTCCCCAAGCTCTCCCAATCCCCAAATTACTCCTAGAACTTGTGAGCTTGCCTTGTGGAGGATTGAAGTGGTGAAGGCCCAGGTGGAGGGACTTAGTTTCTCGGTTTCGACGAGTTGGTGATACAGGTGCTTGTCACCTATGTACTCCTACTGATTATATTAATAGAAATACTCTTTTCTCATCCAATTATATGTTGTAAATGTTTATATTATTTTTCGTGGGTAAATTTGTTTTACATGTTAATGGATTATGCTAGTTGATATGCCAACATTTCATACATTTTCCATATGCTTGTGTATCTTGGATGTTGAGGAAAAGTTGTAGGTATCGGGCATTCGATTGTGAGCTCAATAGTGCTCTTTTATGAATGTTCAGAAGAGGTACGCTTCTAGCCTTTCTTTTGTTGGAATTTCCATTTATCTAGCATACTTGAGATTTGAGTTTATCTCTTGGTGTCGTTTTGTCTATTGTAATCCTACCCAAAACCATAGATATTTATTCCTCATAATAGAATTGGTAACTCCACTGGGGATATTCTCCTTTTGGGGGTTAGTTGGTGATTTTTCTCTTTGATTGCTCTCTGTTTACCTGATTTTTTGTGTCCCGTGTAGCTTAGCAGCCTCTACATTGTTGTGTATCTGAGTTTTTTTGGCTTAATTCTTACCCAATTAGTGTTTTTCTTGGCATACACGAGTTTTCCCTTAACAGTCGTGTACATATGTTGGTTGTATGTGTCTAGGGCGCATGCAGATGTTGGTTGTCTATGTCTAGGGTGCGTACATACACTTTTGTTCCCAGAACAGTCACGTACATCTTTTTCTAAGCCTTTTAGGTTCAGTTTGGTGTTTTCTAGGTGAGTTCTAAGTGTTGTTGAGTCTTCTTAGGTCTTTGTTTTTTTTGTTGAGTGATTGCAGAGTGATAGGAAGTTGTGTTATTGTTAAAAAATTTGGAAAACTTGTTTCTTTTTTTTTTTCTCATTTTTATTTCTTGTATTTAGGTCTGAGAAATAGCCTCTTGGTGTCCTGCTTGAATTGTCTTCATGTGCAGTAGGGTCTATCTGAGAGGTCATTAGTTCAGTTTTGCATTTTCATTCTTTTATATTGAAAATACAAAAAAATTGTCTTTTGCATTTTCATTTTCCTATATTGAAAATACAAAAAAATTGCATTTCATTTGAAGCATTTGCACTTTTGTCTAGATTGCATTAGTCTTGGAATTTTAGGAAAGGTTGCATTGTCATTGAAATTGAAAGAGAATGCATCTTTTGCACATCATTTAGAAGCATACCATTTCTTTTGAAAAACAAGACTAGTACTTAGTTATTTTTTTACATGTGCTTCTTTCTTATGTTGAGTCATAACACCATTAGTTTCATGACCATATCTCTTGAGTAAACAGAAGCCACTAAAATTAATGCTCGGTAATTAAAATTGATTAGAAATATTTCATCTTTTAGGGTACACAAATAAGTTTAGGATTTAGGGCCTTGGAACAAAATTTTGTGAGTAAACTTCTCCATGGTTACAAAACTCAACATAGATGTATGTCCAGAGAGTGGTGAAATCCAATGTATAATTGTTGTTCTCAGGAGACTCCACTAAAATCAGAGTTAAGCACAAGGTTGTGCAAATTTGGTTGCAAAGATATCCCTCTAATACCTTCCTAGCATTAGAGATGTTTTTGGGGTTATATTCATATTTGGGGGTTCTTGGAGTGTCTTGGTGCTTCTTGAGATTCAAGCTTGCCCATATGGTGGACCTGACCTATGATTGTTCGCCCGAGCATTGGTTATACCATGGTGGCCTTAGTTTCCTATCCTAGGTATCCACATAAGTTACTTGCAGAGGTTATTCTGCAGGTACCCTAAGTTAGATAGGGATCGGGCAACACACATACTTTATGGAGGATATTCTCTTCGGAGGGGTCTGACCGATTGCGCTATGAATACCAAGAGGTTCCTTATAATTGATTCTTTTACCTCCTCTCTATTTTTTGGGAGTCTCAATCCCCTCCTGGGAGAGGCATACCTTCTTTAGTTTGGGAGGCCTCTTTTCAGCCACCCTCTCTTGTTTGCATGCATTGGCCTCTAGTTTATTTAGGAGTGTGCTCTTTGTATATTAGTTGGCCTTGTGATTTTTCATTGCATCACAAGTTTTGAATCATCGTGGAGTGAGACCAGCCTCCCCACCGATCTCGTCGGCTCTTGAATCAATTACCATAATTTGGTTTGATACTAAAATCGCCTCCTAAAAGGCGTAGAGTTAATAGATGTGGTATGTACATATCTATCACTTAGGATCACGATCATCCCATCATGAGTAATGATTCAGATATGATTATTGATTCAACTCCAACCTTCATTGTGGTTAGTGGAGTCCTCGAGACTCCCTCATCATCTCTTACTTGGATTTCTGGGACTCCCTCAATTAGCGCTACCCAGTCCATGAGCTTAGCTCAGTCCATGGGGATGAATCCTTTTATATTCTTGAATGGTATGAATTTTTCATCATCGGTCTCTGTTATCCATGGCACCTTTTTGACAGGATTCCTAGTTACAGTGCTCAGTCAATGCCTCTGGCCTCTAATCCTTTTTCTTTTGGTATGTCGAATATCACTCTACACATGTCATCCTCCATTCTGACATGTAACATCAATACTAGTTTTGGGTTAGGAGGCACATCACCTCCTTATAATCCTTTCTTTTTCGATGGGGTTCATATCCATCAGTCATTTCCTATGATAGGGGGTTGGAATCCTACTTCCTCCAGACCCAATCCTAGTTAAAATTTTCAAGGATGGAATGGAAAAATGGGCAATGTTTCTACTTCATATATCTTGTTTATCTATCCTTCGTCCACAATGCATGTTCCCTCGAATTCTTTTCTTATGGAAAATCCTCCTCTAACCTCTGGTATTACATCAGGGGGAAACAATTTTCTAACATGGGAAACCCCTCGTACGGAGTTCCTTCATCAGGGGGTAATGTATATCCTCACATGGATAATTCGTATAATACCACTTTTTCCTCACAAGTGGTCACATCAATGATGATTCCTTTAGAACCTTTCATGAATTAGTTAGGAGGGGGATATTATCCTACTGGGCAGGGCCATGGTTTTTACCAGAACCCTCCTTGTCCCGCAGTCTCTCAAAGTTAGTATTTCCTGGGAGCATGATCTCAAACGCCGCAACCGAGGCACCCTTTTCTGGCCACGCTGAATTTTCCAGATTAATCGAGATTAATGAATGACCCTGTGTTTTGTGATCCGACATGGCCCCCAGTTCCTTCCAAGCTTCCCTCGGACATTCCAAAATTCAGGGGTATGAGTAGCAAAGATCCAGGCAATCATGTTACTACTTTTCACTTATGGTGCTCATCGAACTCTCTCAATGATGACTCAGTCTGTTTGAGGTTATTTCAATGCACCCTTACGAGAGTTGTTGTGAAATGGTACATTGCATTACCAGGGGATATATACCAAACTTTCCATGAGTTGGCCTTAGTTTTTCTCAACCACTTTCAAATGTCGATTCGTTACAATGTCAACACCAATATTTTATCGACTTTCCATCAGGACAAAGCCATGCACATCTCATATCACATTCAAGAGTGGCGTAGGAGAAAGCAGATGATTAAAGCTAACATTCCTCTAGAGTTTCTATTGGAGTGGTTCCTTAAGTCTTTATTGCCATATATTTCGAAGGATTTTTCTACACTCGGGTTAACGACTGAGAAAGAGGCCATATTTAAAGCCTAGCAATTAGATCTTATATACGCTCAATCTAGGATACTCTATGAAATTATTCCTAACACACCATAGTCAAGTAATGATCTAATACAAAATCTTGGGCCCCATGCAGATGGAATTATAGGCTCGACAAATTCCAAGTCTACAGACCAAGTGACGAATCTGATGAAAATTTTGTCTCTCAACCAGTCTACAATGGGACAAGCAAAGGCTTCATCTCCTCCTGCCCAATCGTCGGTGATATATTTTGTGCAGTCGATGAACCCGAAGGACAAATAGCAACCCGGAGGGAATAAGAGGAGAGGTAGAAAAAATAACCGCAAGGGTGGTAATAATAACAACAATAACAAGAAAAAGGACAATCAGAATAACAAGAAGTCTAATAACAATGTTGGTGAGGGAAAGAAAGAAAAAAGGACGGTGAAGTTTCTAATTAAGTTGTGTAAAGACGATCACCTTACCCATTTATGCCCTAAGATTGAGGAAGCCACGAGGCTTATAGCGCAGCATCTTACCGTGTTAACTAATTTGTTTCTACATAATAAAAATATGGCCTTAGGAACCTTGAACAACGGAAATGAATTGGGTGGAGGTCAAACTCCCCTGGAACATGATTGTGTCCATCAATGCATGAATATGCTCTGATCTAAGGTTAGTGTAGCCACTAGGACTCGTGATTATGGTCCTCAACAACCTACTTTAGGTACAGAGCCTCCCCCTCTGGAAACACCTTTGCATATTGATAAGTCTGACCCTATGCCTCACATTCTGAAAGGTGTTCTTAAGCGCTCTATTCATAATCCCAATACCAGAGCCGCCCATAATTACTCAATTGTCAAAGATTTAGGCCAAACATCGTGTGTAATATCATCTTTGGAGGTACTCCAGATGTGCCCAACATAGAGGAATTCATTAGTATATGCCTTGGGGGCTCTTGACCCAAGTGGCTCGAAAGTTATCAAGTTTGATGTCATAGATGTACAACCTCGCTTACCTTACCATGTATCTTTTCAAATCCATGCGGAATGTATGAATAGCACTATTAAGCATATTGTCATCGATCAAGGTGCTTCAACATCTGTGATGTTTCTATCTTGTTGGAAAGCCATTGGCTCTCCCCATATATCTCAATATATGAATATGTTAACTGTGTCTGATGGGCATTCATTAAGACCCCATGGTATCCTCCCTACTCTTCAGGTCCAGTTAGGTTGTAAAATTGTGGTAGTCGAGGTTGAGGTGGTTGATGCACCCCTTGAATACAATATTTTATTGGGGCGTAATTGGACTTACACTATGATAATTTTCATGTCATCGATTTTTCGTGTTTTATGTTTTCCTAATGAGAGGAAGGTTGTGACGAAGAACCTGTTATATTTCACGTGCTCCAGTTCCTTTGCATCGGTGGGGGCCTCAGTCCCCATTGTCGAGAATTCTCATAAGGAAATTGAGAACATTGGTGTCGGAATGTATCCTTCCTTGATGGGAACCTTTAATTTCTCAGTGCCAATCTCATATATTAATTATGTCTCCGATGAAGCCTCATCGGCATTGACGTCTGTCTCGTTTCGTACTTCATATTTCGATGACCCATGGATTCTACCTTCCTCAACTATGTCGTATGAAGGTCATTCACACATCAGAATGAAAATGCCATTGTTTGTAGGCGAGATTGCATATCAAACTATCCTAGAAGTTGTTGCAAACTTGAATCCTCTCTCTTCACGTATGAAGAGTTGGATCATGTCCTAGAGCCCATATGGGTCATAAACTTGTCTAGTACATATGGGTCGTAAACTCGTCTAGTCCACATGATTTCCTCAACAGTACTTTGCCTTCGGATGAAGCAATCTTGGAGGCCATGACTGGTCCTGAAAGGCCTTGGGAGGACCTTCACCACAGATCTTATTACCTCCCATAGCTTGAAAGGATCGAACGATATGAGTTTAGGTCCGCCATGAGCGAGATAGTTGGTCACATTGTAGTCTCGTTCAACAAGTATGACATATATTCTGAAAGGAACATGGAAAATATCTCTCCTACCACTATGATAAACATCTCTCGAACCCCTGGAAAGATTCAGAATGTTTGTGTTGGTGTGGATTGGTCACCTAAAGAAATTCAGATTTACACTGATCTTTTTAAGGAATTATGAGACATTTTTTCTTAGTCATATGAAAAAATGCCAGGGATATGCCCTAGTATTGTCTAACACGAAATCAAGACTTATCTAAATGATAAGCTAGTTCGACAATGGCTTAAATTTGTGAATCCTATAAAGGCCCCTGCCATCAAGGCAGAGGTGGAGAAATTGCTTAATGTCGGCTTCATCTACCTGGTTCCCTTGACTGAATGGGTATCAAATCTCGTTCCTATGGATAAGAAGCAAGGAACCATCTATGTGTGTATGGATTTCAGGGATCTGAATAAATCATGTCTGAAAGATAATTTCTCTACACAATTTATTGACCAAATCATTAATGAGTGTGCAGGGAATGAAGTCTTTTATTTTTTGGATAGATTTTCAAGCTACAATCAGATTCAAATTAAACCCAAGGATTAGCATAAGATGGCATTCAATTTTCCTTGGGGTACATTTGCATATCGTAAAATGCCTTTCAGCCTTAAAAATATCGGACCGACTTTTCAGCGGTAACATTTGCGTTCCATGACCTAAAAAATATAGTCGAGGCTTATCTATATAACCTCGTTGCTCACTCTCACAAGAGGGTTGATCATCCTAGTCATCTTCAGCTAGCATTTGAAATATGACGTCTTTATTATATTCGATTAAACCCTCATAATTGCATCTTCTACGTATGGTCAGGCCACCTTTTGGGATTTATAGTTTCCGAGCAAAGGATCATGGTGGACCTGATGAAGGTGGAGGCAATACTTTGGTTTCCTCCCTGCACAGTATGCATCAGCTTCAGGATTTACAGGGGAAAGCTAACTTCTAGCATCACTTTATAGACAACTATGGCAACATCACTAAGGGTTTTATGTGTCTCTTGAAAAAAGATACTTCGTTTATATGGGATGAGAAAGCCCAGGAGTCCTTTGATGCCTTTAAGAAATCCCTAGTGTTGGCGCCTCTAATGACTCCTCCAAACTATAGTAGATATTTCCTTCTTTATATAGCCGTGTCTGAAGGGATGGTTGGTATGTTTCTCAATCAAGAGGATGACAAACTCCATGAGCACATTACCTATTATCTTAGTCAAAATTTAATCAGTTCCTAACTTAAGTACTCTCATGTGGAGAAGCTAGCCTTAGTAGTTGTGCATGTAGTTCAAATAATACGTCATTATATCTTACTTCGGAAGACTACTGTGGTTGTCGACTTCAATCCATTTCAATGCGTCCTGACAAGGCGTATCTGTTAAGCCCTAATATTGGATCATTACCCCGTAATTGGGGAATGTTATATTAGTAATGTTATTTTATTTATGTCGTCTTTAGGCCATTAGTTGTAATTATACTTCCTAGTCTCCCATATATACCAAGGAGACATTTTCATTTTGAATCATCTTGTACTTGAACATTTAAGTGGGGTAAAAGGAGGTTGCCCCCTCGAAGAGGATTATTATCTGAAATTATCTCTTTTTCAAGAGGTTGAGTACTTTTTCTGAGGTTTTTCTATGCTATATTGATATTTGGTTCTTAACATATGGTATCAGAGCTCAAGGTCTTGGGGTCTCGCTGCTACATCTAAGACACCTTGGAATTTTTGCTATAACTTTTTTTATACAACGTTTCAGAAGGAACAGCTTGGAGGATATTTAGTATACCTATATCCAATTTTGATCATACCTATGGCATTGCAGAGAAGAAATATCAGAGAACTACATAAAAGAAAGTTTCATACCCAGAAGGGCCGAAACTTGGGAGATAAAATAGAAGAAATATTGTCTAGCAAAACCACCTCAAAATCAATGTTCAAAAGTGATACTTGTCCAACATGCCACCAAAAAAGGGAACTTCTACACCAAATAAGCCTCAAGAAAATCCTACTTGGACTCTTGATGAAGGTGAAGAAATGCGTAGGGACATAAATGAACTACAAAAGAAGATGGATTCAATGGAAGCTAAGTTGGATACTAAGATGGATTCAATGGAAGCCAAGTTGGATACTAAGATGGATGGTTTAAAAGGGGAGATCATGGAAGTATTGAAAATTTTCGTAACAGAGAAGACACCTGAAAGTGAAAATGCATCCCATGAAATTCATGATGAGGACACAAGGAAGGTGAATCAAGAATGGAG
>ML788915.1:448799-465181 GCA_009831015.1 Picea engelmannii | reverse complement strand
TATATATATATATATATATATATATGATGCAAAGCATTGATTCAAGGTAATTTTAAATTATTGTTTAATATTATATTTATATGTTTTATGTTTATGTGATTTTATGGTGGTTCAATAATAAATTAGTTTTGATTTTGTTTTAAATGTAATATTAATTTTTTTGTCATGTAAATAAGATCATTTTTATTTTTATTTTTTTTTGCATGTAAGTAATATAAGGTTTAGTTGTTTCTGAGGTGTAGGATAGTTGGTGACGGAGTGTGCTGTTAAGGCGCTCTGTGATGTTAAAGTCACCGATTCAAAACATGCAGAGACAAAAAATCCAGCCATGTTAAAGGTTGGTGTGGCTCAGGCCAGATGTAATCCTAACAAACAAAAAAAACATAAAATTTAGTTAACATAATAAAATAACATCTCTCCAAACTAACCAAACAAAAAACTAGGACAACATCTCTCAAAACTAATCAAACTAGAAATTAAGTATAAAAAATATTATTGATTTAAAATAAAATAAAATAAAAACAATATACCTTTTTATTTTAATAAAAAAATCAAATTCATACAATATTTAGACTACTTTATAACATTTTTTTATTTAAACATGAAAATAAATCTTTATTTTTTCCGGAAAAAATGTTGTATTTTAACTTTTTTGACACATTAAATTAAAAATAACATACCCATCCAAGGGCTCATAAAATGCTTTGTTAAATATGCTAAAGGTTCAAATCCCAATGGCATTGGATGGAGAATCGGATTTTCCTTTATTTTTTTGTCTTTCTCATAAGTGGGAAGAGCGTTTACTACCACTTTTAACAAAGTTCAAGGGTCGCTATAATGAAAAAACAAATTACTTTGATAAAGTCATTAGGATATGAATAATATATTTAATGAGATAATGAAAAGGGGGAAATATTTATACTTACACATTTATGTCCTTATCAATACATTAATATTTTATTTATATATTCACATTACAAAATTTATTTGCTCTTGTCAATCATTGAGTGTTCATAGAATGATATATATGGACACGAGAAACTTTAATGTGTGATATGAGAAGTTTGAGGGCTTTCATAGCTTCTAGCCCTTTTTAATATATAAATGAGCATTTGTGATGTTGCTCTTTTTCACTGCTTAGTGTGAATGAGTTGGTGATGATATTTGGGTTAGTACTTGTTATTGGTATGGTTTTAAGTTTGTAATGTTGAATTATGGTTTTGGGTTTTTAGGGTTTTCAGTTTTTTTCATAAATTTTATAATTTGAGTTTTAATATATTTTTATTTTTGAAAATTTTATAATTTGATAAATAGATTTAATCATTACTAAACAATTTGGTCATTTTTATTCTCGAAAAAAATCCTTTTAATGATTTTAGTGGTCTTTTTTGAACATGTTAAAACAAGATGTTTTATATTTTAACTAATAATGATAATTGAGGCTAATTCTTATTATTTCCATCACAATCAATTTTCTTTTAAAAACTTTGAATTAGTGTTGAGATGTTTCTTATAATACCAATAATAATTTGTTTGTTGATTGGAACATAAATGTTTTTATGGAGTTATGGGAAAAGAAAACAAATATAACCTCCATCTCTACTTTGTGTTGTTGTTTTTTCTTATTTTTTATAATAATGGATAGGGTTTGTGTTAAAAGGGGTCGTAGTAAAGCTAAGCAATTAGAATAAAATACAAATATTAGGTCGAAGTCATAAGTTCAAAATGAAAAATTGCATCAAGTGCCCAAGAGGGTAAACCATTGAAGGAAACCTTATTCTATTTTTGTAGGTATATTATTTTATATATATATTTTTATAGAAATGGTTATAGGATTTTATTATAAAAGAGGTTGTGCATAGGTAAAAACAGCCCAAAAAAATACAAAATTTAAAATTGCCCAGAGACCTGTAACACAGAGAGTCGGGCAAACCATTGAAGGGAACTTTATTCTATTTTTGTAGGTATATTATATATATATATATATATGGTTATGGGATTTTATTATAAAAGAGGTTGTGCATAGGCAAAAATAGCCAAAAAGTACAAAATTTAAAATTGCCTAGAAACCTGCAACAGAGAGAGAGCCTTGTGGTTCCTTAAAGGGCTCATAATTTTAGATAATTGCTAAAAAAAAACTACTTCTTTTTTTCCAAGTGTACAATTTGACATATGAAAAAAGCAGATATACAATTTTGCACTGCATAAACCTGGTCTAGTTGAGTTTGAGGTCGGTGTCTACTCCTCCTAGAGCATTCTATTGAGTATCATGATCAAGTTGATGGAGCATTGGCTGTAAGATTTCACAGGATGCATATGAACTTGCAGAAGGAACTAGTTGGTGTTGCACTGGAGTGTCTGGAAGATTGCGTTGGGTGGTCCTACAAAGAGAGAAAACATGTTATGAATTCCTATTGAATGTGCAATAACCCAACGACCAATTCTTGAT
This sequence comes from Picea engelmannii, assembly GCA_009831015.1. NCBI lineage: Eukaryota > Viridiplantae > Streptophyta > Pinopsida > Pinales > Pinaceae > Picea > Picea engelmannii. The sequence continues at coordinate 462,732 of ML788915.1, read as the reverse complement.
CTCTTCTTCCCTCCTGTTGCTTCATTTTCCGTGTGAGTTGGGCATTTGACATGCGAAGAGACTCCAATTCATGTTGCTTCTTTTGTAATTTCTCTTTCATCTTTTCCACCTTACAATTGATACATTCATAAGGGAGATGCCCACGATGCCACATGCATGAGGATTCACTAAGGTGAACAATGTTGGTCTAGGAGAAAAAATGCTTACTAAGCTTTTCTCCAAGTGAAAATTTGCTCAAAATTATATTAAAGATATAATTTTTTTTACATACTGCCATTCATAGGTATCATGTCTACATCCAAAAACATAGAGTATAAATGTCTTTTCAAGACATCCAAAATACGTCATCCGAAATACAATGTCACAGTGATTTCTCCAAAGGATAACCATACTTTAAAAAACAATTTATCCAAGTTGTATACTACTATCCGCTCTAACACATATTACATAGAATCAAAAAACACCCCGCAAAAACACAAAACCTTTAATAGGCAAAGGATTTCACAAAATATCCAAATGCTCTGGACTCCCAGCCCCTCCAAGTTCCCATTGATAATAAGTTATCCTTCCTTCTGGAGCTAGCAATGCTTCTTTGGAGAGCTTATCGGCCTCATTGTTGAAATCCCTGTATAAATGGTGGAAACTAAGAGCCTGAAATCTCTTGCATAATACTTTGATGCATTTTTCCATCCTTCAATAGCACAAATATCCAATTTGCCCCTGTCATTAAGTCATTCTATAATCACTTTGGAGTCTCCAAAGGCTTGCAGCCTATGAATAACAAGATAGTTTGATAAAGTAAGGGTAGCCCATATTCCCAATAATTTTGCCTTGGAATTTGTTCCTCCACAACAATTAAAAAACCACCTATAAACAAGTTTATCAGTAGTCTTTATTACCCCTCCCGCTCCACAAGATGATCGGTCACTTTTTGCAGCCTCGTCGAAAAAAGCAATGGAAGACCCCACTTCATAATGAATAAAGAATTCCTTTGCTGCACATTTAGGTACAGAATTATTCTTTGGTCTGATAAGTCCCATAATCTTGTGTAGAACTGAATGGACTGCTGGCGACTTATTTTTGAAAATACAATTATTCCTTTCAATCCACACACACCAACAAGCTAAGGTTGCAATCTCAGGTATAACAAACTTATCAAATATCCATTGGTAATAAGCAACAGCAATATCCTCTCCCGACCATTTCCTCTTTAATTTTAAACGGTACTTTAACAAAGCACATAATTGTATTGTAAAATTGCAATTGATGAACAGGTGTTCTAAACTTTCTGAATTTCTCTTACAAAAGACACAAATACTGGGCCCTTCCCATCCTCTTTTTTGTAGGCCATCCCAGGTCAAAATCTTACGGTAGATGGTCAACCATGTAAAGAGTTTAATCTTAAGTTGGATATCCCAGCTCCAAATTTTCTGAATCCATTTTGGCGCAAGTTGATAATTTAGAGTAGAAACTAGCGCTAGGTATATATTTTTGACAATAGTTTTACCTAAAGCATCTCCACCCACCCACAGAAGTATGTCATTTTCTTCACCAAGTAATCCTCCAGCTACTGAGAGGCCCTTTGTAAAGTTGTTCCATTCCTTTGCAAGAATACCATTTAAACCCAAAGACAGACTACATAACCAATTATCAAAAAATTCACTTACTCCCTGTAGATTTTTTGCATTGGCCAGCAATTTGATCTCCTTCCTTGATAAATGATCACGAAGTGCCTGAGATAATAAATATTTTTCCCCCATACCCAGGATGTAGTCTCAGCCAATCAGAATTTGTTCCCCCAATCCCAGTAACCAACATTGCCAGTGAAGTAACAGATGAACTGACTTCAATAAGTTTGTCCACAACCTTGATGTTGAACTGTATTCGAAATTTGTTGATCTGAACCATTTAATCACATCAAAGTGTCTTAAGTATTTATCCATCACTATGTTATACCAGATGCCTTTGTGGAAGAGCATACGCCAAAGAGTATTTGCTAATAAGGCTATATTAAAATGAGCTAAATTTCTGAGACCCCAGCCGCCGCTTGATTTTGGCCTGGATAAAACCTCCTAACTGCATAAATGAAAGTGACTAGAAGTATTATTTCCATTCCATAAGAAATTAAAGCATATTTTACGAATCTGGTTGATAATAGATTTTGGAATTAACTCCACTGCCATCCAATAAACGGATTGACTTTCCAGAACCATCTTAAGCATAATAAGCCTTCCTCCCAAAGAAAGCCACTTATAGCACCAGTTCCCAATATTTTTTTCAATTTTGATTAAAATCCATGACCAATCCACCACCCTTTGTGGTCCAGTTTTCATGTAAAAGCCCAAATATTTGAAACCTAAATGCAGGGCTGAGAAAGGAAAGGTACAAGTAAAGATCTAAAAGGAACCAGCTTTGATTCTGTCAAACCTTCATGGTGAACCATAGTCTTTGAAAAGTTTACCTGTAACCCAGTGGCTTTATAGAAAAGTAAAATGATCTCATATATCTCCTTCCATTCAGTAAGATCATCTTTTGACAGAATTAGAACATCATCTACAAAAAGGAGGTGTAAAATATCAATCATTCTAGAAACTCTTACACCCGAAATATTATTCTTCGCTTTGCCCTTTTTTAATAACAGGCTGAGAGTTTCCATTACCAGGATAAATAGTAATGGGGACAAGGGACAACCCTGTCTTAAGCCCCTCCCACTTTTGAAAAAATATGTGGCCTCCCCATTGATGAGAATAGCAAAAGAAGGCGACGTAATACAACTCATAATACATATTGTCATTTGAGACTCAAAGCCTATCTGAATGAGCACAAGATGAAGAAAATCCCAATCCATGCAATCATATGCCTTACGTAAGTCCAATTTCAGAATCAAAGATTTGTTATTTTTTCTCTTTGATATACTATATAAGCACTCAAAAGTTGTGCCTATGGCATCCTATATCCTGTAGCCTTCCAAAAATCCTAATTGTTTTTATGAAAGCTGACTAGACAGAATGGGCTTAATCCTATTTGAGATGAATTTGGAAATCAATTTGTAACACAGATTGCAAATGGAAATTGGCCTATAGTCTCTGAAAGAGGACGGATTATTCTCTTTAGGAATCAAAGTCAAGAAAGTAGAATTTAAGCACCCCGGTATATTCCCAAAATTCCTTGATTCCTCCACCATCTGAACTAAATCTTCACTGACCAAATCAAATAAGGAGGAGAAAAATTCCATCATCTAGCCATCAGGGCCTGGACTCTTGTCCCTTTTGAAAATATCAAGGACTTTCTTAATTTCCTCAGTCGTTACAGGTTTTAATAATGAAATTAAATCCTCAGTCTGTACCATTTTTTTGAAGAGATTAGTAACCTCAATTTTCTCCACAGTGAAAGGGTCTGAACGATCTTTGTAAAACTCTTTAAAATAATGGGTCGTTGCCTTATTCAATTCTGCTTGTCCTTTGTATTTCTCACCAAACTCATCAGCTAACTCCCGGATATATTTGTGTTTGCGCCTCTGACTTGCAAAATTATGAAAAAAAATTGTATTAGAGTCACCGCTTTCGATCCATATTGCTCTGCTTTTTTGGCGCCATTTCTCCTCATTATAAGTTAGAATTTTATTTATCCCCTTTTCAAGATTCCCCGACAATATCTCATTTTCAATAGTTGAGTTATCCTCCACAACAAATAAAAAACTTTCTTTGATCCGTGCTTCCAGAGATATCATGTGTTTCACTAAAAGTTCTTCTTTCTTTTTTGACCATAACTTTGTATGTTGTTTTAGGTCTTTTAGTTTCTAGACTAATATGCGTCGAGAGCCATTTTCAGATAAATACTTATTATCCTTCCATACCGAATATACTAAGGAATTAAAGTCGCCATCCAATAACCAACTTGAATTGAACTTAAAGGGATAAATCTTGTTGACCAAAACTATATCCATCTGAAAAACAATAGGAACATGGTCTGAAATAAACGGGAATTCCACCCATGATCGGTAATAATCTTTGGAGATTATTAAGATTTCGGAAATTAAGCATATATCCAATATTTTTGCAGTTGCATGGATCCCCTGTTGGCCATTTCGCCACGTAGGAACCATCCTATCTGGTCGAATATCCACTAGATTATTTGACTTGAAAAGTGATTTAAGATGATCTTCCATAGAAACCGAGAAATTAGTACTACCCCACACTTCCTGAGTGGAAAGAGTGATATCCAAATCCCCCTCAAGTATCAAATTGCCAATAGATAGAAAGCCACTATCTGCCAAAGAATCCTACAAAGTTCTTTTTTCCATGCAAGCGTCGTAAATGTTGAGTAAGGAAATAGTGCAATGAGTAGTTAATACTATGTCAGTCAGGAAAATACCCCCGCAGGTTAGGGAAGGAATAAGTGAATAAGTATTTGGGTCCCATTACACTAAAATCCCCCTGGAGGTTCCTCAAGAACTAACAACACTTGAAACCCAATTTGACCGAAAAGTGTGAACAAAACTTTTGGCTTTATGCTCGTCCACAAGAGTCTCCTGTAAAAAAAAAAAAATTATGGACAAACACAATCCAAAACCCTACGAAATGTGACAGCTTTAAGGGAGCCCCCTATCCTTCTGATGTTTAAGGAAATTAGTATCATTATTTCGACCTTTCTAGGGCCTTCAGTGCTCTAAGTGCCCCACTATCAACAGTGGATGATTCCTTCACCTCAGAAATAATTGTTCCCCCACTCGCCTTTTTCCTAGATCTTCTTGTTTTTATGGGCAAGATTTCTATGCCCAAACCCCGCAACCAAGCATATTCCTTATCCTTTCTTATAGGGGGAGCCTTTGAGGATGTTGCTTGTTCCCCACCCACCATTTCATTTAAAATCTCTTTCCCCAGATAGACAAGAAGGGGGATGGAGGTGTATAATCCTTGTCCAGATGGAAGGAGACTATCAAAGAGTTCCAGAAGGGCTTCATCATCTAGTTCAGACTCTCGGCAACCTTGAAGACTTACATCAAAAGAATACGGTAAAGGTGACTCAATACCCGACTGCGTCATATGGTATTCAGATACCAGGGGGGAGTCTTCAACATCCAGGCCTACAGTAGGGGAGCTACTGCCATTTTCAAGTACAATAACATTTTCTTTTCCAGAAGGGTTCCTCAGTCCCACGTCTAAAACAACAGAATTTTTACAAGACTTATCGGCCATAACCAAACCATCTACTGAAGACCCGGTATTACAATAGGAAGAACAAACTAGACCCGGCAAAGAATCCAAAAAATCCCTTTCCCGCAAAGTAAGGGAATCATACAGAGACGGGAAAAAAAAAATTAACTTACCCGAGAGCTTCTCCATTGAAGTTTCCTGGTTCCTTGTAACAGTCTGGTAGCTTGGGTCAAACTTACCAAAAATTTCCATCTCCGACGAGCAGTCCGGCACTTCCCAGTTGTCGATTTCTTCATCAGTCTCTTCCACAGCCTCCAAACCTTTACAATATCTGCGTAAATGGCCCATACAGTGGCACCGATTGCATCTAAAAGGAATCCCCATGTAGTCTAAACGTTGCTTTTTCTTTCTTTCGCGCCAAACAATGTCCAGAGTTTCTGGCAGGCCACCATGAATGTCTAACTCCACCAGTACTTTACCAATCTTTCTATATGATGCTTGTAGTGCAACACTATCAACTGAGATAAGCGTACCCAGAGTATCTCCAATAGCTCTAAGAGCACTTTCATTCCAGAAATGGAGAGGGATCCCTAGTAACAGAACCCAGAGGTGTCTCTTAGGGAAATACTCACTATGCAGGTCAAAAGAGACTCGTCACCTTTTAATCATCAAGTTGTTTGCACCAAATAACCACCGTGACTCCAATAAATTCATTGTATTCTCTGGCAACCGGCACATGAAGCCAAGCCAACCTTTTTCCAGGAAGCAAACCTTTGGCGAATAACCTAGAATAGGTTGCCAGGTATTTTCCATCCAAACCTAGATAGGTTCTTGAGGTAGGTAATGGTAGGAAAATTGACTTACCAGACCACAAAGTTCCATGTTACAGGTTTCCAATAAACCTATATCCGACCCCAAAACTAGTTTTATTGGCACTTTGTTGGGTCTCCAGGTTCTTCGTTTTTTACCAGTAGGTTTAGGAGTACAACGGACAATCTTCTGTGAAAAGGAATTATGAAACTCAACAGAATGAGTGGAAAATCTCTCTGCAGGAAGGCAGTTCAGGTTACGAGAGGCAGGGACCAGATGTGTAGAACACAAAGTCCTAAGCAAATAGGATGAAAAAATAGGGCTCACATCAGAAATGGTAGGAGGATTAACCTCAAAAAAAGTTGACGGAAGTAATAAAGGCTCATTACACTTTGATAATATGGAAGCCTTTAGAGAAATACTCTTTCCACCAACTAAAACAATAGACCCCATAATGGCGACTGCCAGGAATTTAAGAAAGCTTCACAAGAGGACAGGGTAGTGCTGACACCTAGACTGCACCTTCAACACCCAACAAGTTTGAACCAGTTCCCAAATATGGAAACAAATGCTAAAGAACCTCAACTAGACAAGAAATAAGGAACCAAAAGATAAGGTAAGGCAAATAAAATACTAAAGGCGGGCCCGGGCTTTAGGAAAAAAAACTCGTTAAGAACCATAACAGGTTCCAAAAATAGTAACTGGAAGGCAAACAATCACTAAAAAGGGAGAAAAAGCCAGGGATAATAACTCACGTGGTTAAGTAAAACAAATAGTCAACTAAATGATAAAATGGTTCAGAACTCATAAAAACTAACCAAGTCACCCTCCAAGAAATTCAAAAAAATTCTTCGGCTCTGGTTCTTCCATTATCCCGCCTCCAGAGTCGCTAATCATGTCTCAGCGTACCCGTATCATCTCAACAATTTGGGTTCGAATGCTTACTAAGCTAGAAAAGACAGAGACTAACAAAGAATTTCATGAATTCCCAATTTCCATTTCCATCCTTGCTAAGGTTTTGGATATATGCCCAATTTGAAAATGTCGTGGAAGACAATACGTGAGAATTCGTCGCCATGAGAAGAAATGATGATGCACAGAGATACGTCAATGTCAAAGCCAGGGGTGCATAACCCGTGTGAGCTTAGACACAAGAGAAGCTGAGGGGGATGAATACAATGGAGCTGACCAGAAGCAAGTGTGATATCCCATATGGAGTCGTATTTTTGACTAGGGACGTTTTAATAAGATCCACGCGAGAAGCATCACGCATGTGTTGATGAGATATGAGTCCTTGTGTAGTGAATACATGACATGCTCTAGATGCATCAAGTGCGGTGGTGACATTGTTGTTTTTAATGTGGATGGGAGGTGGGGTCACATCCCCTCCTATTCCTTGATTTTCTATAATTAATGCTATGATTTGACACTTGCTAATGAGGCAAAAAAATTTCATTTTTTGTTCATTAGATTAGGGAAGGTGGATCGGCGAAGCTTCCCCATTGATTATAGTATTCCCTTGATCCAATTTATTAGCATCTGTTTCGAGATTTTCGACTTTCCCATTTTACTTTCAGAAGATATGATAATAATTCATGCATTTGAATTTTTTCTCTTCACCCGTGATTTTGTTGTAGATCCATTGGAGATTGGACGGAGTATTTTTTCTCAGCTTCCAAAGCCCTTTAATAATCAATTCATAATCACTGATGGAAGGAACACATGTTGAATTGTCTGCTCTGATTAGTTGCATTCCCATATACACCGCTAGGACTTCTGCTTGATTATTTGTATTGGTCCCCATCCCCCAAGCATATTATGTGATCGGATTTCCTTCAAAGTCATAAATTACACACACCCCCCCGCGCGCGCACTTGTCACCCCTATATTATTTTATTTTATATGTTGTTGTAGCAATAAACTACTCAAAAAAACATAATAAATACTAGGTACTTGGCCTCTATTGGGAATCTTACAACGAGTGTTTTTTTTTATTGCATTCTCAATTAGGACCTTGCATTTCTAGTCCTTGCCATCAATAGCTAGAAAAACACTACCTTGATCTAGTGACAAATTTGGCGTGGGGGGGGTTCCCAGAGGCTTAGGATAATTTTGTTGTAGAAGAGGAGTCTTCATGATAAGGATAGTTCATGACACTATCCAAGATGCCAAGATGTGCCATGATATGTTCCATGAGTTTATTGACCACATCTAGATAATCAAAGATTTCTAGATGTATACTTCATTGGATTGCCATAAACACATCCACTTCCTTCTATCAATTCCTCAAGTCAACTACTTGCATGGATGTAGTAATAACATAGTTATCTCTTGCTTCATTACTTTGATAAGTTTTTTTTTCTCAAATTCCACCTACCATCACTCCCATCTAGTCCTTGTATTGACAATTCCACATTGGAATTCTCTGATATCCCTCATACATCACTTGAGTCCTTTCATGAATTCCCCCACCTTGCAATGGATACAGTACCATTTGCTACAATGATATTGCACTATCCTTCTCCCTACTAACCAAGAGAATGAAGTAGGATCAAAACACAACCAAGACACTACCAAAATGAAACCAAGATAATAAGGAATGAAAGAGCATAGACTCTAAGCCAAGGGAGAGATGATCCCTCTAAGGCTCAAATCTATCAAATACAAAGAAGAAATTGAAATGAAAACTAAAAGGAACCAAACTTCTAATATAATTTGAAGATGGCACTTGTCTCGGCCAAATAATCCACATTAATTCCCATTTACCATCTAAATTTCTAGACTATTCTTAATCATTCTCACATGTATGATTAGATGTGAGTAATAAGACACAACCAATTCTTAAATGTCTATCATTTCATAATGGGGATATTTATCAAGTTGATAATGCTCTCTCGTTGAATCTGTCAGCTCGTTATGGATGTACATGAAAAGATTCCCCCCATTTATATTACTAACCCCAAGATTTAAACCAACACCCAAGTTTGCTTCATCATGTGCTAGAGAGTTTTAATGGTGAAGAACATGAAATAAATCAATCTAATCAAAACTTTTCACTTATGTAAGTATTTTGTTCACTAGTAAACCTGAGACTTGGATAGGGTTTCTGCAAGCCATCTTATGCATATGTGATTCTAGGGTTTATGTAACCTGCAACCCTCCTCTTCCCCATGCATCTCCCTCTCTTTTTGGTTGTGCAACTACTTCAACTCAAATGGATTCAACGGATGGGGCGCAATCCCCCTCATATTTTCATATGATAGCAGGGGTTTCAACTAGATCCTCAAGTGCATGACCATCCTTTGATCCTCTACCACACATCAAGGAATAGATCTATCAAGATGAACTTAGCAAGGACAAAGGGATGGAGATGGAAGTTGATTCCTCTCATCCAAAAGTGGTTCGATTATGGGAACTTGGGAAATGCATACCTCGAGCTTCTGCAACCCCCAGGTATGTGGTTAGTTTTGTTAAAGTTGGTGGTGAAACCCAATACATGAGGGATCATGCTCTCATTGGAAAATTCCTAGGATTATGGCCCTCTGAAAGAGACCTTACCAATTGGATCAATACCTGGTGGAAACCCAAAGGACAATTGGATCTCCAACTCAGCTCCAAAGGATTCTTCCCTTCTATATTCCATAATCTGGAAGATAACGATAGAATATTTGAAAATGGGCCTTACTTTTACAATTCAACAAACTTGAACCTCAAGTTTTGGATGGAACGGTTCAACCTAGAAAAAGAGGATTTCACATGTGCTCCAGTTTAGATCTGTTTATACTCCCTACCTCAGGAATTTTGGCTTGGGGAAATTCTTGAAGGAATAGAAAATATACTTAGCATCTTTTTCAAAACAGTTGAAGCCACCAGACAACGACACTACACCTCTTATGCACGCATATATGTTTATATGAAAATTTCCAAGCCACTTCCAGGTACCGTAAACCTAGAATACCAAGATATTGAATGGGAGAAAATAATAGACTATGAACATATCCCCTTCTGATGTCGTAAATATCATGAGCATGGACATCTCTTCTGATATTTCCCTCTCAATGCTAATCTTGATCATGCATTCACTACCTCAGATAATTCTAAAGATGGAAAAGATGGTTTCACTGAGGTCCATGGATGGCGTTGTTGAGCTCAAAAGAATCCCTTCCCCCCTACCCTCCCTCAATCCCTTCATTTCTCCTTCAACTAGTAACTCTTTTTAGATTCTTAATCATCTATCGGAAGAGAGTCCTCTCAAGGAATTCCACCCCAATACAAAAAACGTCAATAACAAATCTAAGGCGAAGGTAATTTTAGAGCCAATCCTTGAGTAGATCATCTCCACCCAATCTACAATCCCATCGGTTGAAGATCCAGCTTTGGTGGAAGGAGGCGAAATGGACATAGAATGGGATGAACATGAGTTAGCTAAGATTGACCTGGCACAATTGGAGGAAGCCTATCACAAACAAGAATTACAATCTGCCCCACCAGAATAGCTTAGGAAGGCTCACAAGGTCTTCCTAAATTCCATTGTTGGTTTGACTTCTAGATCTGGAAATGGGCTAGGAATTCACCCAAACATGCATAAATATCCATGCAAATCTGTCAAGGAAGGGGGTAAAAGGGGTAGAAAACCAACTCAAAAATTAATACAGGAGATTGGAAATTATTTGGTTAACTCGGGTCAAATCAAAAAGCTCACTAAAAGTTATTTCTCCCCTTCGAATCCGAATTCCTCATGAAGATCATCTCTTGGAAAATTAGGGGACTAAATGGAAGGACCAAACATAGGATCCTTCGCAACAACATCACGAAGGATAATCTCGATATATTGTTTATGTAGGAAACAAAATGTGCAGAAAGGGTCGCTAAGAATCTTCTTTCCAAATGTTGGAAAAATAGTAGTTTCATCTTTAATGATTCTATAGGTGTCGTGGAGGGTTTTTCTACCCTATGGAATCATGCCAATGTCATTTTGGAATACTTCTACTCAACCAAATGGAAATTATCGGCTTCATACAAAGTTATTGGATCAAATAAAACAGGGGTGATAACCAATGTTTATGGACTGCGGGACCCTTAGGAGAAAGAGACTTTTTTAGAAAACCTCATTCACCTTGGTGATCTGATTGGAGATAGAAGATGGATCTTACGGGGACTTCAACCTCATCAAATATCTAGAGGAAAAGCGGGGAGTTATCAGGTGCTTAGACCACAAGAGTGAAGCCTTCCAAGACACAATTACTTCTCTCCACCTGATCGATCTGGATTTCTGGGAGGGAACTTTTACTTAGTCTAATAGGAAATCTAGCTCTCACCAAATAGCCTGCAAACTAGATCACTTTCTCATATCGGAGTCGCTTATGTTAGATGGTCTCATCATGGAAGGAAAAATCATGCCCGCCTCAAGTTTAGATCACCGGTCCATTCAACTCTGGTTAGATATTGTTGGATATCCAAAAAACAAGTCTTTTAGGTTTGAAAAATTCTAGCTAACTCATCCATATTTTCAAAAAAATGCTCCTACCTTGTGGAAAAATGCGACAGTATCCCATGGCACCCTCATGTGCCAATTTCAACAAAAATTGAAAAACTTCAAATAACATCTCAAGGAATGGAACAAAATAGTTTTCGGGGACATTTTTCAGGCACAATGCGCTCCAGAATAACTTACGCAGGAAATTCAAAAGAAAATCATTCTACAGGGTAGCTCTGAGCAGCTTCAGGCTGAAGAAACTTCTCTCAAGAAGCATCTAGATGAAAGATATGCACAAGCATAAACACTTTGGCATCAAAAGTACCAAGTGCAATAGCTTAAGGAAAGGGACAAAAACTCAAAAAAAAATCACAGGTCAATGTTGCATCGATGTCATATCAATAGAATCACCAAATTGGAGAATGATCAGAGGAAAGCAATCTTTGACCCAGAGGGAATGGAAAAAGAATTGATAAATTATTACAAAAAGTTACTCACTAAGCTCTATCTAGATACATCTGAAGACATATAAAAAATCACTCGGCACATTCCCTCCATCATCAGTGAAGAACAAAATGAAACTCTCCTCGGGCCAATTACAATTGAAGAGGTGGATCAAGCGATGAAGGAAATGCAGGTTGGGAAAGCCCAGGGCCCTGACGGTTTTACCACATACTTCTTTCATCATTGTTGTCCAATGGTTCAGGAAGAGGTTTGGAATCTATTTGAGGACTCACGTTGTTCTTGTGAAGTCCGTCAAGCACTCAATGCCACTTTCCTCACTCTATTCCCAAAGGATGAATGTGTCACACATCCTAAGCAATCCCATACCATAGCCCTCTGCATCGTCATCTACAATCTCATCACTAAGGTAATAGCTCTTTGAATCAAACCCATTCCTTCTTTTTATCATTTCAAGGGAGAAATCTAGATATGTAGAAGGTAGAAAAATTCTAGACAGGGTCATTCTTGCTCCCGAGGTAATACATTCCCTCAAATCTTCTCGTACCCCTGGTATGTTAATTAAATTAGATTTTTCAAAATCCTTTGACACCTTAAGCTGGAAATACATGAAACATCTACTTACTTCTTTTGGTTTCAATATTGACTGGGTTAATTGGATTCTCAACCTTACTTCCAGAGATTTTTTTTCCATTCTCATAAATGGTGCCCCATCTAAAACCTTGACCCCCTCTAGAGGCATTCGGCAAGGAGATCCTCTTTCTCCTTTTCTTTTTGTTATCATGGTTGAGGACCTTATCCACTATATCAAATCCCACATAGATAATGGCACTCTCCAGGGTCTCACATTGTCTGGTATCCAATCACCTATCTCCCATAGTCAATTCGTTGATGATAATTTGATGATGGGCTCTGTTACTACCCAGTAATCCAACACTATCTACCAAATCCTTAATGACTTTAGTGCAGCCTCAGGAATCTCCATCAATTCTGAAAAGTCAAAAAAATTATTCTTTAATACCCCTGAAGATATACAGGTCCATCTCTCTCGTATTCTTGGTTACCATCAGAGTTCCCTTCCATCGAAATATTCAGGCATCCCTCTCATTGACAATTCCTCATGCAATAGCTCTTGTGAACCTCTTATTGGCTCCCTGACTCATAGCCTTAGCTATTGGACCTTTGTAACTCTTCTTCTATCTAGTTGTCTCACCTTTTTGAAATCGAACCTTCAATCCATCCCCATTTATCTTTTCTCATCCTTAACAGCCCAAATATCTATTCTCAAGACCATTCGCTCCATACAACAAAAATTTCTTTGGAAAGGCACCCAAGAAAGGAGAAAATGGGCCCTGGTAAATTGGGAAGATCTTTGTAAACCAAAACTCTCGGGAGGTCTTGGGTCATGCGGCCCTTGTACTCTCAATAATGTCATGGAAGCCAATATATGGTGGCATTGGATGACACATCCAACATACCTTTGGGCTTTCCTATGGAGGCACAAATATGCTACATGGATCGATGAAACTAAATTAATAAGATTTAATGATATGCTTCCTAGATCCTTAATTTGGAACATCACTTGGAGCAACCGAATCTTTGTACAGGAACATGCTTTTTGGGAGATCAGAAATGGGAGGAATGCACTTTTTTGGACTGGTTCTTGGCAGCAATTACCACCACCCCAAACCAAAGACAACATGCAAGGAATTATCCAATATATGCAGAACATAACAGACTTAACGGTTCAAGACTTATTGAAGGAGAATTCATCTCATCCATCTTGGAGAGAGTGGAAATCTAATCATCAAGGCCTAGAAATACCACTAGAATGCAACCTAAACCCCTAGAAAGAGGAGATAGAAATCCGAAAAATTCATATTCATCCTAAACCAAACATTCTTCGTTGGGGTCACTCAAACCAGGGGGTATTTTCCATGAAGGAAGCATATGCAATCAAAGCCCAATTTCACTTATTGAAGAAAGAAAAGTTTTGGGCCAAAATTTGGAGGGCTAACCTCTAGCCAAA
>ML788915.1:373949-421071 GCA_009831015.1 Picea engelmannii | reverse complement strand
GTGTTACATTCATTTAAAGTAGAAAATATGTCTCTATCCTTAGCCATATGATAAGATGCTCCAGAATCAATAAGCCACTTATCAGAAGTAGAAGTAGAAGGTGTATTGAAGGAAAAACCAGAAGCAGAAAGTGCATGTCTATGAGAAGAAGGAGAAGAAGTAGAATCAATATGGATGTTGTGCTTCTTCATCATTGCTTCTAAAGTTGCCATCTTCATGAAACATTTGGACTCATCATGACCATCTTTATCACAAAAGTTGCAATGTTTGTTAGTATTCTTATTTTTATATTTTTCTCATTTGTCTCCATTAGGAGCAAAAGCTATCTGAGTCAGTTTGGGACCCTTATATTGCTTGTTGTTGTGGCGAGGATGTTGCTTCTTGGGATTCTTGGGTTTATCTTTTTGATGGACAACTAAGGCTTTGTTGGAGGTACCTGCAATGTTGATCACTCCAAGTTGTACTAACTTATCTTGTTCTCTAATCAAAGAATCACAAGAGTTCTCAAGAGTGGGTTTTTGATAAACTGCCCCTACAGCCTCTTGTATGGCATAAAAGGTAGATACAAACATAGAATATGCACTACCTAGCTTAGAAAGAATAAGATAGATGCAATGATCTTCGTCTATCTTTATCTTACATTCTTCACATAAAGTTATGAGTGTTTTAAACTTAGATAGATAGTCTTCAATGCAAGAAAAATCACTTGGACTCAAAGTTAGTACTTGATTTTCTAACTGTTGTGCTCGAATAATATTGTGTTTACCAAACACAAATTCAATATTTTCCCTAGCTTCTTTGGGTTTATCAATTGATTGAAGGTGGAACCTTAAATCAAGAGAGATGGACATTCTGATTAATCCATGTGCTTCGTCATTCCTATTTGGCTTTCTTATCAGCATTAGTGGGTGTTGTTTCATTTCCCAAGGTAATCCGGTACAAGCCTTTACTTCTTAATAAATCCTCCATGTGGGATTTCCATTGGAAGTAGTTTGTGTTGGTAAGTAAGAGATTACTTGTAGAAGCCATATTAAATATGTAGATAATATTGATTTAAAAATTGAAAATGATGATATGAATGGAAAGAGCTCGAAAAGTTATGTGGTTTAAAAAAAAACGGTACTAAAAACGAACTTCGGATGTGAGAGTTATGTCCTTTTTAAAAAGGCATAAACGGTAATCAAAGGACCACGTGGTAGTGTAAGTTGTTTTATGAAGTGACCCACTTTTATAAAGAGAAGTGGGGCTCACTTTTACAAAGAAAAGTTGCATGCAAAATAAATAACTCAAATAAAATATTAAAGCTACGTATAGTGATTCACTTTTATACTTGAAGTGAAATACACTTTACAATTTTACCATGAACTTTTTCAAAAAAAGTAACAAAAGAGAGACTTAAACTCGAGACCTCTTACTTAATAAGGCAACTTTTAACCAAATGGTCTAGCAAAACATATTGTAATGTTCAGAAGGAAGATTGGGGTTGTTTTTGTTATTGTTGTGAAAGACGGCCTTGGACAGTGTGCTCAAAAAAAACTATTTTCACACAAGAAAAAAATTGTGCGTCTCGATGACAACAAGGGTTAGATCTCGGTTAGCTTACCCGGAAGATGCATCTTTTCCTATTTGTTTTTTATTTTCCGAGATCACACAGGGCGCGGGGAAAAGAGCATACGCGGATCTAAAAGAGTAGTAACCCAGAAATAAAAAATACAAAACCTAAATAAAACCAAAATACTTCTCTGCAAAAAATTTAAAAACTACGTATTCAAACTTTATACCTTCGGATCTGACTGTAATGGTCATATCTTGGGCAAACGGAAAACTTTTCGAGTGAAACAAAAAGTGTTCTTGAATGAAACGAGTGCTCCGGACGCAATGGAACAGTCCTCTCAGCCCAAAAATGTACGGAAATGACAGAAAATGGAGATGAGGCAACTCGGTTGCACGATCTCGATCTACAACAGGAGTTGGTCTTCAAACATGCTCTGATACCATGTTCGACAACACGGGTATTCCAACAGAGGACGAAAACCTTCAGTAACCACTCACATAACCATATCAAATATCAACACACCGATGTTTTCACGTGGTAAAACCCCTATGGGGAAACATCCATGGCCCCAACCAATGAGGCCACTTGGAGCAGTTTATTAATGCAAAGTAAAAGATTACAGAGAGATTTTACAAGAGAGTTTCTCACAATCGATCATCGACAAATGACCCTTCATGCTCTTTAAATAGAGATCATGGACCAATCGGGTGTTAAGCCACGGATCAATGGTCGTTAAGATCGAGGAAAGCATGAACCGTCGTATCACTCTATGTCGGAAGCATATCGTGACCGTCGGATTTCCTAAGTACAAATGCATATTAATGCATACTAAAGAAACACACTAGAAAACACACTTTTACCTAATGACACAATAGACCAAGTAGATCTTAACTAACTTCTAAATGTCTAAATATCCTAACACTCCACACTGTTTTCTTTCTTCTTTATGAAAGATGGTTTAAAATTATTAAAAAATAAACAATAAAACGACAAGAAATATCATTTATAAATAGATTTTTTTTTTTAAGTTAATTGTTATTTACAAAAACTACAGCGCGCAATTTCTTAATATGTACCAAATCCATTAATATTTATTAAAGAAGTCAATGCCAATTTATTAAAAGGTTTTCAATGATAATGGTATCAAAATTTTGATATGCACATTTTTGGGGGGAGAAAGGATGGTATTGGAGTCAAGGTGCGTATTTGTTATGACATAGTGTATTTTTTTTTTAATTCAAATTTAACAAAACAAAATTTTATGATTTTAATATTTAAGTTTTAAATTAATTTAGAAAACCTTCAAAATCTAAGTATGTTAGACCTATAAACAAAACCATAATTCAAATAAAATTATAATTTCTTTTAAAATTCTATCAAAATACATTACAAAAAATTCTATCAAAATACATTACAAAAAATATGTATATGTTTTTTCCATTTTTATCCTATCCTCTTATAACATTACCTTACCTTCCAATGAAATGTACTCTTAAAATCTACCATTCACAAGTTTTTGAAATATTTTGTTTAAAAGTGATTTTACATTCACCAAAAAATATGTATATGTTTTTTCCATTTTTATCCTATCCTCTTATAACATTACCTTACCTTCCAATGAAATGTACTCTTAAAATCTACCATTCACAAGTTTTTGAAATATTTTGTTTAAAAGTGATTTTACATTCACAAGTTTTTTGAAATATTTTGTTTAAAAGTGATTTTACAAACACACTTTGTGGAAAACAGTTTTTTCTATTTGGACATTATAATCAATAAGTATATATTTTAAGATTTATTTTTAATTTTTTCTAAATAATTTATTTGAACAAAATAAATTAATCATTTAATATTATTCAATTTTATCAATGCTATTTGATTTAGTTTGAATGGTTGGGAAGAATGATTTTTATTTTCTTAATTCAAATTCAATTAAAGTGATATATTGATCTCTTTATGAGTATATTATTGTGATGACCTTAAATCCTATATTGACAAATCCTTAAACTTTTACAAAATTTTGTTTACTTTAAGTACCATCCCCGAAGACAAATGTCTAATAAATTTCCCCAAAATATATATTTCATAGAAAAAAACTATCTAATCTTATCCATAAACCAAAAAAAACCTATTATAATGATTTACACCATACTTGTTCAAATTAATGATGTTAATGAATTAGTTATTTTATAAATCTCAAACCAATATAATATATATGAGAATGTACATATAATACATATGGCTATGTAGATGATAGTAAAATATTTCACAACTTTGATCAAGCTTGGTGATCATGTGCTTGATTGGTTCACTTTGTCAACTAAGACTACCTAAAAAAGTGGTANCCAATATAATATATATGAGAATGTACATATAATACATATGGCTATGTAGATGATAGTAAAATATTTCACAACTTTGATCAAGCTTGGTGATCATGTGCTTGATTGGTTCACTTTGTCAACTAAGACTACCTAAAAAAGTGGTAGGTGCTCCATTAATGGGAGGCATACTATTTAACTGAGTCCCACCACTTTTAAAATGCAATTGTCTTTGTAATCTACTAAGTTATGTTGAAATGAGAGGATTTTAATATTTAATCAATTTAATTGAAATTAATATATTAAAGTTTATTATTATTATTTGAAAATTTATTTATCTATTTTAAAGGTAGTAACTAGTGAGGATAATTATTATTGTTTTTTATTTATGAATGTGGATTGATTGATCATTGTTATTCAAGAAAAATCATATTACATGAGATATTGATGATTTATATGAAGACAAACTTTCATTCCTACCAAATACCTTTAAGTCTTTGAACAATTAACTTATTTCTCTATATCCAAAAAAACATAATTTTAATTCATAAAAAAACACTTCTAATTTTACTCTAAAATTAATTTCAAAATACATTTTAATGTTTATATATTTTATTTTAATTTATTTAAAATATAATAAAATAAAATAATATATATTCAATGTAAAACACCTTACCACTTAAACAAGCAATGCTCATCGAGGTAGTGGACACGAAAGATTTAGTGTAATGATCAATCATAACCTTTTAAAAATCACCTTGCTAATATGGGCCTTCGGAAAATTACATGCCTTGCCATCATATCCTCGTGAACCATATAAAGTTGCATTATTATTAGCTGGCCAAGGTACAAATGACTTCATAATCCATTTGGTGGAAATCATTTGGGGATATAGGCCTCCATCACCACTGAGTAGAATTATGCTTCCCACCAGTGAGTAGAATTATGCTTCCCATTGCATATAAGGTATAAGAAGCAGGGTATTATACACACCTTTTAATTAATATAAATTAAAAATAAGGCAATTGTGTCCAAAGATTATATTATTTTTTAATGAATAATTATAAGTTTATAATAAGTTTGTTAATATTAATATTGTTAGAGTTTTTGTTATCAATATCATGTATATAAAGACTAGGGTTGTCTTTGATTGTTGTATATGTGATGTTGCAAAGTATTTTATTATAATAACATATTTTTATATTGGGATTTTGTTCTAAGTTAATAATCATTTTCCTTTTCTTCTTCTTTCTTACAAAAGCTAAATGTGTTAATATATATACATTGTCTAGTGAGATCAATGATGTTACGTCAATACAACACTATGAACACATTCAACTTTCATCATTATAAGAGTAATGGTAAAGTTAACTCCATTGGGCCATTCATATCCTCTCTACTTTGAGGCTAACTCTACTACTAGCTCATTCCTAATTCTTTGTGTTGTTTTCTTATCCCTCTTTTGTTTGAAGTGTTTCACAAAACCCATTTAGAGGTTTAGTTTTATATCATATGTTGAAAATTTCCTTTGGACTAGGTGCTAGGTTTAAGAGGGCATTCATCAAAATTATAATTAAAATTTGACAACCATTAGTACATTTTTATATTTTTTTGTTTGTAAAAAAAGGAAATCAAATCCATGTCAATAAGGCTTGCTTGGTTGGTAAAGTGAGGGTATTACCCTTCCCATCAAGATTCAAATCTCCCCATAGACATGCTCACTCCTCGTGTATTGATGCATCTACATAAACAAGTCATTTATTGTTTCTAAAGTTGGGTGAAAACCTCGGGCAACTTCAGTAGAATAAATACCCCTTAGTTGTCACTACTTCGTTGATTGATAGGTGCATGAGCATGTGAGATGAATTTGATTCATTTTAATAAATTCTCATACTATAAAAAGTGTTCCTTGCTTTTGTTGATTAAAAGCATCCATAAAACAATGTCCTCTTTACGACTTTTAGAGATCCACCTCTCACCCCATGTATGGGCAACCCCATCTAAATGTTGTGATGCCACTCCAATTTATCATTCTAGATGCAAATGTGTTACACCTTGAGAACTCACTTGATCTTGCTTAACCACATGAACACTTCCACTTTGCCTCTGAAATCATGTTATGGGATCTTTATTTGTAGGTTGGAGGTGGGTTTGAGAGAGTTTAATCTAGTCGACAAGTTTAAAGGTGTGTTACTATTATTTTCTAAAGGTTTACATCCTCCTCTTCCTTCTTACAAATTTGGGGTTGTTGATTGCGGTATCTGATATTATTTCCATGGTCCTCTTGCCTAAGGTTCACAATGGTTGACTCACTTCTTCTACAAACACTGTGAAGCTTTCATCCAACTTCGTTTTACTTATATATATATATATATATATATATATATATATATATATATATATATATATATATATATATATATATATATATATATATATATATATATATATATATAATGGCATGTTCTTCAGATACAATGGATGTGTATAAATACACATAAGGTTTGATAAGTCATGTCTTTAAGAAAAAGATATGATGATCATTAATCATTAATTACAATATACTAAATGCAGAATATTAATCTTATATGACTACTTGTACAACATAAGTGGTTATACATTATATCATAATGATGATATACTTTAGGTATATTACAAGCTATCCCCTCTTGAAATGCTTTGTCCTTGAAGCATGGAAAAATTGAGCACAATGAATTGAATACTTCATTTTTCTCATGTCTTTTTCGATAGCTTCCTCCATTTCATAAGAACCCATTGTCCACTGAATAATTTGCTACCATATCTATAGTAGGATTGGCATTCCCAATATTGTTTTGAACTTCATTTGATACAATATCATCATTTTCCACGAATTTTCAAGTTGTTCTTGATTAAAGTAAAATAATAGAATCCCTCATCAATGTCCATTGCATTGGATCAAGGAATTTATCCAATATGTCTCCAAGCAAAGATTTAGTATCCATTGCTTCATTAGTTGTACCTTGGGCTTTATCACCAAGGTCTATAGTCTCTCGAACAAATCTTTCATCTTCACCTATTTTTTGAAGGACTTATGTTGCAACTGAAAATAACATCATTATAAGAATAGCCATCCCTTGATATAACAAGTGGGAAAACATTCTCCTTATCCCCCTAGCCATGTGCACATAAATTCAACAATTTTTTTAGTCTGAATTCATATTTTTCAGGATCCTTGAGTGTGATATTTCTCCAATTAGAGCCCACCAATTGTGATAAGGAATAGTTGACCATTTTAGTTACCCTTTCAAACAATCCTAGAAGAAGAAATGGTGTTGTAATTATGGAATATGTGCAATCCAACATCCCAACATCCTCATTTGACATATCATAAGTTAAAGTGTGGGTCTTAATGTCAAGTTCAAAAAAATCATTACATGTGATGCTTGAAGATCACATAACCATGCAAAGTTTTTTCCTATTGGCTTCTACCTTTAGTCTTTTGGTATCTTGTTTCAATTGTTGCTTCCACTCCATGGCCATGTTTTCATCCCGTAGTTGTTGTAAATAGATTCTAGTAGGAAAATTCTTGAAGAGAGCTTTGGAAGACTTTGAACCTTCCCCCTTCATATCATCCATATGGTTCATACAATTATCCAAGAATGAAAAATCTAGAATGGGAGAAGGACTATTGCCAAATTTTGATGTAGAATAAGTGCTCGCATTTCCCTTATCATTTTGAAAATCCATTGTGTGACCAATAATGACCACCCTAAACTTTTCTTTGATCAATTGTTCCAATTTCTTGTAGTGTTCTAGGTTGCCTATTATTGATCTTTCAACATCCTTTATGAAAAGTATCAAAGGCTCCTTCGATGCTTCACTAGTCAAAAAATCAATAAGTGCATCAAGCATTGTCCTATTGTCATCCTCACCAACAAAATGATCCAAGTGAAGCTCCAACACATTGCAAAAATACCCATAGCCATCTTCACAAAGATCCACCATGTTGTTTCCGCCATAAACTGACTTATCAAACCGAACTCCAACTTTATTGGGACTCTCATCCAACAAAAGTGTCACTCGACCTTTGGCACCAAATGATGGCCCTTTTATTCTAGAGGAACCAAGTTGAAAAGAAACAAGGAAATTGGTTGTCGATGACCCATTACTTTGTCCAACATACCTGACTTTATCACCCTTTACAAATAGACGCATAGGTGAATCTATTGTTGTCCCACTTATAATTAACTAGGGAGGGATCATCATCAGCACATGCATGTCTTCAAGATCAAAATTTGTTTGCTTCTCCATTGACCACTAGGAAACAGATCTAGGTCCCATGTCTAGATTCGTGTTTCAACGATTATTTCTTGACTATGGAACAACATCCTTTGATTTATTTTCTCCATTTGCACTTCTTGGTGACATGGTTACATTTGTATAATGATCTACTTTCTATAGATTATTGGGTTGTAACTCCCTTGCCTCCAATAAAATATATGTGCAATCAAACACTAGTATATTAACTTGCAAATAATGAGCCAAACCCTTCACTAGAATCTCCTCATAGATTTCAGAACCTAAAGGTCAAGTCAAAACACTTTGAGAACAAATAGTAACCAAATTTGACACATATTTGATATAGTATGGCCTCTTGAGAAACACATGCATGACATCCAATGGTGTTGTCTTCATGTTATCTGATAGAAAATAGGGGAAATTGTCAATTGAAACATCAATATCCTTCCATTATGTCAATGCTTGTTGAAGTATCTCTTTATAGATCTAATAGTCTTTTGACTTGTGTGGTGTCTTTTTCATATTTTCTTATTTGAGACAATTCCTTTGTTCTCTCTATTATTTTTTCTTCTAATTTGAAGTGTAATATAGAAAGCACCAAAAGCATATGGAAAACCTATTGAAGTAATAGTAGCATTTGTCCCTACAATAATTCCCACTGCAAGCACAAGGAATATAGCTCGTTCAAGACTCCCATCAAAGTGGTTTGGTGAAGCAGATGAGTATGTCAAGGTGGTGTTTATTTTAGCTAATGAAATAGCCCCTAGTGTTATATTTATATTTATTAGTGAGGTAGACAATATGTTGGGAAGAAGAGGAAAGGACTCTAGGCATTCTATTATAATTTATGTGTAAACTAAAGAATGAAGATATGGCTAGTTCAGATGGTCTCGGGACATGAGATAAGGAATGAGTGCTAGTTCTTGCTACTACAAACCGTCCATTTGATCTTAGATGGGGAATTCATTCAAAGGTTTCCAAGGAGGTTAATGGTATCAAGAACAAATTTCTTATCCATAATATAGTCTTTGTGAGCCTTAAACTTGTTGCAACAATAATTATGTCATGTATCTAAAACCTTTATGGTTCCATCCTCATCTCCAAAGGCAATAGTTGTCTCTGTCAAATTGATTAAGCGACTTATTGTAGCCTAATGAGCATTGTTAAGTCTGGCTACTCGTTGTCCAGTTTTAATGTTTGTGGCAAGAATTGAATGGTATAGAGACCTAGCATTAATAAATCAAAAAAGCTTAACAATACTTGTTTTGAGCAATCATAACCCATAATCTTTCAACTTGGATGTAGGAGAAGTAGCATTGTCTATTGTGACCAATTTCTCATTCTCACCAACAATGTCCTCATGGTTATAAATTGATGCTATATTAGTGAGATCAACACTCATAATTTGATTTTGTTTAAGGGTCATATATCCAACATGTAGTTGTAGATACATACAACATGACACTTTTGCAATTTTACCAATTGCACATCTATCTCTACTAGCTATTATAGCAGTGTGATCATGGGGATGATCCCACTTTTTGGAGGAATTATTACAACATGCTTTTTCTGCACTATTACAACTTCAAAGGGACAGATCATTAGGGTTGTGATTTATTGTACTCTTACTTGGAATTGGAATGAAATTCCCCTCGAAAGGAAACGTCTCAAACATATTCCTTAACTCCTCTTCGCATAAAAATATTCATCATTTTTGTTATCATTGTCATCTTCATCTTCATCTTCATCAAGAAACTCCCCATGCGAATTTTGACTGCCTAAAACTTCCAACATTTCCTTAAATGTTTCCCTAATTTCCCTAATATTGCATTCAATTCTTTCACCAGTTAATTCAAAAGACATTTTGGCAACCACAAATGGCTTTGATACCAGTTGGAGCAAAACCAATATAAAAATATATGTATATTAGTATTCAAATGACATGTTCTTGAAACAATATTACCAACTTAACGAGAACTGTGATCTCAAAACAAGAACTCTAGCCCTTAAAACCCGTATTTTTGCATAAAAAACCACAAAATTAACCCTCAAAATCAAAAAGTGGTGCTACCAGTAGTACCCTTTTTTTTTAGGTTAAATTACAACTTTTGTTCAAGCATGGCCTAAAACATGCATATAGTTGTTAAGAAAAACCTTAAAATCAACACCTAAATCAAAGAATGGTGCTACCGACAAAAAAATGTTTTTTTTCTAAA
Organism: Picea engelmannii; assembly: GCA_009831015.1. Lineage (NCBI taxonomy): Eukaryota > Viridiplantae > Streptophyta > Pinopsida > Pinales > Pinaceae > Picea > Picea engelmannii. Next base: position 410,698 of record ML788915.1, on the reverse strand, counting down.
CATTAAAAGTATACCTCATTTGAAACCTTATCCTAGTGTGGCAAGTACCATTGCAACCAAACCCAAAAATTAACACATTTTTGAAAGTGGTAAAAAATTACCGTTGCTATAAACCAAATCGTAAAATCAACCCATAAATATTTACTTTTCTAAGTTTAGTTTATCACTCCAACCACAAGATAATACATAATGGCATGAAAATATCACCATTTCAGATGTCAACATTCAACATAACTTTGAAATATTTTTTTTATTTTAAATAAACAAGTCTATACAAATTACATTTAACGAAACATGAATTATTTTGTTACATTGTCCATATTCAAAACAGAAGAGCTAAGAAATTTTGTTATATATTCTCCATAATAAAAACATATAATTCATAAAACATAGAAATGATTCATAAATTCATGTAAGATCATATATAACTGAGAACACTCATTCCTCGTTACCATACAAACATCATAATGATCAAAAATACATAAAATGTTTCATACACTTAATCAAATTCATCCATGGATTCTAACACACCATCAGAATCTACATTGTCTTCAAATGAATGATTGGATGAAGATGTAGATGATCCATATTCTTCTCTATTATCAATGAGTGCACCATCTGAGTCTACATGTATGCCCAACATTTCATATGTCAAAATCCTCTTTGATCTACGACTAGGTTTAGCAGAATCTCATATTGCACTTATTTCTTGTGGCAGTGACCTCTTGATAATATCTATGGTCTTGGAGTGAAGAGTTCCTCTCTTTGTCAAATTGAAGTCATAGACAAGTATTTCAACATCCTCTAATTTTAAGAGTTTGGTGTGACGACGAGTTATATTTTGACCCTTTCTTTTTCTCTTTTTGTTGTTTTGTTTCTCAACCACCATCTCTTGCTTGTACACACCATTGAATGGGTGTGTACTTGTTGCATACCAATGTACTTCAACTGCAATAACATCTTCATTTCTTTATCGATCCTTATAACCTTTGCAATCCAGAATGGATAACCATGTGGATCTTCAGTCACTAAGACTGCAATCATGCAACCCTCCTTAATATCTTGTGTTGAACCCTTGTAAAGATCTTCCATGGCTTCATGTTGTGCACGTGATCTTCTAGAACCAATATACGTTTCTCTTTTATCTCCCTGTGAAAACTCATTAGCATCTTGAGATTCTTGTTGTTCAACAATGTTTCTTTCTCCAGATTCATTTGACCTATTTTGTGGCCAAATAAATGGAGTCTTCAAAAATGTATCTTCATTTGTTGAGTTTGAAATCATGTCACTTTGATCATTGAAAAAAGACTCCCACCAAACAAAATCAGCAACATCAAAGTATGCATATGTATCTTTAATGGAATTTTTTATTTCCTCCAAGCATTCAGAATAATATACATCTCTATTACGCCTTTGTGCATTATGGATTTCAGCAACTGATTGTAATAACATTAACTTTGATGAAAATATTGGATGATCTGGAATGAACTTCAAAAATGCCAAACCTGGATGAAGGCCCCCATTCTACAGTAATTGAAGACTTCTTTCCCCATGTAAATGTTTTCCCATCAACTTTTTTCAAGCAAAATTGATGTTGGAAGCTAATGTCATTAAGTTGCTCAATACATTTTTCTTCACCATGTGATCCCTGGATAAATCTTCGCATGTCAACAGTTTCTTCTAATATGTGAAAAATAGGCTATGGAATGTATGATTTCTTAATACATTCAATTAATGATGGTAGGATTCCAACATTTTTCCTCTTCAATGTTACTGAAAAACGACTGAACATTTGATCAATACGATCATGTGTGTGTCCAAAAATAAGGAAACCAACTTTAACCTTTTGAAAGATTCCCAATTCAACAAGCATGTTGAGATATCCAAACACAAATTGATTTTTGTTTTCACGACTAGTGTTGTCCAATTGCAGATATAGAACTTGAGGAAGATTACCATACCAGTGACTGATCACATGATGAATTATGGTGATGGTCAGATTTTCATCATTATGAATATTTGGAGCTATGAAGTAAACCCTTGGATACATTGTTCCATTAAAAACCATACAACCAACCAAGTGAAACTAAATGAAATTCTCTTCATGTAAATTTTTTGGTGTACGGACAAAATGTGGCAGAAGTGTTTTTTTCTAGTCCATGCCATCAATTATCACACCCATATATTTATCTGGAGCATCATAACACTTCTTTCTATGTTTGTACAACTTTTGCCTTTCACTTGATTGTTGATTCATGTGTTCTTGAAGTGCTTTGACTATAGAATCTACACATGACACAAAATGAAAATATTTATAATATGTTTTCATAGTTGATAACTATCGAATTTAAACAAAACAAAATTGTAAATATATACCTCTTTCTACCCCTTCAGATTTATCTCTTCTTGCTTTAAGAGAAGCACATATACTGAAAATCCCCATCCTTGACTTCTTAGGAATACGAACATTGTTGAATTCTCTCTTCCATACTCTTGTAAATTATGCATATGAAATAAAATTATGATTTCCTTCAACACTTTCATCATATTCTTTGTATAACTTATAGTTTTCATTCCTTGAGAAATTATATGGAATATGTATTGTCTCTCTATCTGGCATAGACTCTCCATGTTTGGAAAAGAAGTCTCACATCCATGACAATGCAGTGTTTGTTAATGGGCCAATATCTTGTCTATGATGTACCTTGGAATAAAATGTAGGATCTTTTTCCAATCTTGTTTTGATCCTTGATAGACGAAGATTACCAATTGAGTGGACTTTTTTTAAATCCTTTCTGCAAAGTAAAATATTACCAATGTGATAATCATATCCTGTCTTCGTAGATATCAAGCACCCCACTAAATATGCATTTTTCTTGCTCTTATTCATTGACAACTAATTCTTCCTTTTCTGCAAGGCATACATGTAGTCTATACTTTTTAAAAAATTATTTTGACAACAATCACTAGAAATCAAGTCATCGATGGAAAATGATTTAATGAGAAATTATTTCCTGGACTTTGTATAACTAGAATGATTTGGATTGATATAAAAAGGTCTAGTCCTCGTCATGGACACAATATCTCTTTGCAATATCTCCACTATTTCAACATCATCACTAGGAGGAATATCATTCTCACTATAATCATACATAGCATTGTGAGGAGACCAAATAAGATATTGGTGATCCCCTTGATTTGTTGCACCTGGATGATTTAGAACATGATCTCCATTCCTAGGGCCATTTTCATCTTCATTGATAATCTCGTTGAGAAGAGAAATATCAAGATAATCATTATCAACACAATCACCTGCAAGAAAGTGTCTTCCATCAACATAATCATCTTCACTACTTTTTAAATACCCACTTGAGGGAAGTTCTACATCATCCTCATTATTTCCATCAAAATACTGACCTGGACTACAATCTTCAACATTGTCATTAGTACCTTGGAAATCATCACTTGGAGGAAACTCTTCATCATCTTAATTGGAACCTTTAATTTCTCTTGCTAAAACAATACCTTCACCATCCATATCAATACCTTCAAAATCCTCACTTGGAAGAAAATTTTCATTATCCTCATTAGTCTCTTGAAAATCCTCACTTGGAGGAAAATCTTCACCATCCTCATCAGTCCCTTCAAAATCCTCACTTGGAGGAAAATCTTCATCGTGCTCATTAGTCCCTTCAAAATCCTCACTTGGAGGAATATCTTCTTCCTCCTCATTTGTACCTTCAAAATCATCACTCGTAGGAACATCTCTGTTATCCTTATTCCTGCTTTGCAAATCCTCACTAGGAGGAAAATTTTCATCCTCCTCATTAGTACCTTTTGTTAGCACTAAAAGTCACACTTTGACTGTTAAAGTGTAAGCTCAGCACCCATCAGTAGGTTAAAAATAAGTTTTATGATAAGGTGGAAAATGGATGAAAACTCAGGAAAATAGTGTCCATCACGGCTTACTTCACACAATCTGCACCAGCAAATAAGGCTCTAAATAACTTTGATCAGGGTTTTAGAAAATAGGATGAGTAGGTGGAAGACTTAATAACAAGAATGTGAAATTCCTATCATCTAAATCATGTAGTATGACATACATATCAAGCAGAACTCTCTGAAACAAGAAATTCTTATAATCAAAGAAATGAACTCTGATATATCTGTAAACATCATTACAATAGACCCTCTATTGCAACAAGCTATAAATCATTCAAATGAATCTTTCACTGAACTGTGATCATAATTAGAAGACAACAAAATGGTAGGAAAAAGAATTGATTTTCATTATTCAGAGAATCTTAAGCCTGATACACAAAATAGAAGGTATTTTTGTAATACACACAGTATCAAAAGTGAGTTCCTTCTTTGACCATTCCAACCCTTTTCAGACTTACAATAGTGTTTTTATAACCTAGATTGTTAGTGACAGCACTATAATTCGAATAACAACCTTATCATAGGATTTGTGTGCCCTCAAAGTGGTGTGGCAAAAGGTGGATAACAGAAAACAAAAAAAATGCTAAAATTTAGGCTAATGTTAGCAACGTCTTCAACATCTTCTTTATGGTTGATGAAGTGTCCCTTTGAGGGCTTCTCCCTTTGGCAGGTGACCTCCCAGCTCATAATTGATCATCATACAACTGGATTTCATCGATCTTTGACACATGGCAACTGTTCCTCCCTTCAAAACTCAAAAACCTGAGTTTGCAATGCCAGTCTATATTAGCCAGTTCACAGCGCCACGTGCTGCGAACTTTCCTGTAGCATCTTATTTCATTTGATAATGGGTTAAAGTGTTCCAAAACTATCTCCAGTGCCACAAACTGTTGTAATAACTTATGATCATAATATATGACTTAGAAGAGAACACCCCAGTAGCTAAACATGGTTTATCAAGCATAACCATCCTCAAAATTGCAAAATGCGCCAAAAAACAGGAAACTTGTCAAAAACTAATATGGGTTAAGGGGTTCAACTTCCTAAATCTAGCATGAGTGAAGCTTCCCTCTATGAACATTGTGAAGTTCCTCCTTCTTCATCTCCCTTTTTGGCTCTATCATCTTTAGCAGTCATAGTATTCTTTCTCTTCTTTCTCACCTCTAAATACACAGTCTTCGCATCAGGAACAAGACTTTGAAGTTTGGACTGTGGAGTGGGGGAACCATTCAGCTGAAACTATAAAGAAGTGATGAATGTTTCCCAATCTTTGTTTGTGTTTCTCAATTCTTCTATCACTAGCATTTTGATAAGACCTGAGTGGAAAACACTAGTGTCCACTTTCTTGGATTTGGCCTGAACTTCGTTAGCCATCTTGCCAATACTTCTGAACAGATAAAAAGGGAGGTTTATAACTTCTTTCCCTCTGAAGTGTAACGGAAATTTGATGTGGTATTGGTATACCATGTTAAATATTCCTTCATGGGTGAACTACCTCTAAATCACCTTCAACATTTTACCAAAACCTTCAAGCATATGATTTATGGGTACCCCTTTGGACAGGTTGTCTTCCTGGTATTCTGGTTTGAGGAACTCCTTGGAGAAACAGGCATTTAGTTTCATAGCCTTCAACCACTTTTCTCCAGTGTTAGGTATCTTTGTTGCAACAGAGATGGAAAATTCTGAAACTTCAAACTCCAATATCCCAACCCTGGTTTTGGTCCCATTGAAATGTAGTGAAAAATCCCTAGCCACCTCTAGGTGCCCTCTTTGCATTCTTTGACAAAAATTGATACAATCTACCCCTTGGAAATCATCTCTGATCAAGGGTTCATAATAAAACATATGCATATCATAGGGCTTTGTTCTCATGATTTCCCCACCCTTGTGATTTTTCTTATGATGTGGGTTTTCCATAACTATTGTTGAGGAATGTTTTTTGTGAGTTGTAATAATAGGTAGATGTATGAAAACAGGGATATAGGAAACCAAGCTTTTGATGGTGAACGTTTTTCAATAAGCTAATCTCGTACAGAATTTATACAACTTGATTTATACACATTTGGTGATGAGGCATGGAATTCTTCAAACATGAGATATAAATAAAGACAACTGGAAACTATGATAAGAGGGAGACAACAAAATCCAAGTTGATATGGGTGCAGAGTCACTCTTTTAAATTGAAGTTTGAAAAACATGCAGAAGAAGGGTTTTCAACAAAACTGTAACAGAGGATTTGTAGAGTTGAATTTGCAGTATATAGTTCGCAACGCCGGAGCAAAGGGTTCACAACGCTAGGGAATATCAGCGGAGCAAATGAATTATGAGCAATAGGAAGGATATATGAGGTCTTATATGTAACGAGGTTTAATGAAAAAGGTTCAGAGCATGAAGGAAATGGATTTCAAATCAGGAAGCAACAGAATAGAATAGTTCGCAGTGCCGAGGGGTGAAACCAACAAAAATCTCTCCTTCAATCTTTAAACAACGTGCAAATTCTCGCGGAGTACCTGGTGGACTTGTGTTTATTGTTGATGTCATTAAGTTTGAACGAGAATTTTTGCAAATAGTTCAACCTCCAACTCTCATTTTCAGCAAGTTTGCAGCGCTGAGTTCACATCATCTGTCTGTAGCACCAGGTTCGCAGTGTCAAGCTCAAACATGATTTGCACACTTGGAAGAAACTGTTAGAAGATTTTATGACATAATCCCTAGAAATTTGTTTAAAATACCAGCTCTAGAAACAATGAGATCTTCTTTGACACAATCCATAAATGCAATGATGGCAATGAATGCATGGAGTACTTTTGAATGTGTTGTGAACTCTCCTAGTGAGTTGGCAGCGCACAAGTCAAATTGGATTTGACATATGAACGTGTAAAAGGTGACAAAGGAGGATCTTGCGTACAACATGAAGGTGTGACATGTCAAGGTGATGATGGAGAGTTTCAAAGATTTGACTCATGAAGTTTTATTCAACTTGTCATGATAACAAAAACATAACCCAAGGACTCTAGACCAAAACCAAACTAACCTTATCTTATTTAAATAAAAATTTGAAATATGATTATAGAAAAGGGACATAAAAAACCTAAGACTTAAGAAAACCTATGAGTCAAAATCAAAACTGAAATGAATTTTGACCCTTTCAATTCTATGTGATAACGTTGGCTCCACAGGGGATGGCATGCTCCATTTGAGCTGCCAAGAACATGCAGTTTCAGTGCCTTATCCAAGGGATATGGGGTCATTATTTAAAACAAACAAAAAAAACTAAAAATTGATATTTACAATGAAAGGAAAGCCACTAGTGGCTTTAAGAAAAATATTTCTTCATAAAATTGCCATTGACTAGGCCACCAGAAAATTCGGTATCTTCTAAGCTCTGCAATTTGAAAGTGTTATTTTGCAAAACTTCAGAAATCTTGAAAGGAACAATCCACAAAGCTTCCAATTTACCATGTGTTCCCTTGTCTTGCCTTTGTGCATCCCATTTGAGCACTAGGTCTCCCAGCTGGAAATATTCTTTCTTTACCTGCTTGTCAAAATCTTGCTTGATCCTCCGTTGATGGTTATGAGCTTTATCAAAGAGTTTCTCCCTAGTCTAATGTAATTCCACCACCTAATGCATCCTCCTGATCATATCATCTGGCTCTCCTTTTTTGGTCTTGAAGAAACTTTGCCAAGGGTAATGCAAGTTAAGAAGCAAAACTAGCCTCACGTCCATAGGCCAACTGAAATGGAGTAGTACCAATTGATCTTTTGGTGGTTACTCTATCTTCCCATAGAGAAAACTTTAGCTTTGAATCCCAAGACTTTTTTTTATCCTCTGACATTTTTTTGATGATTTTTACTAGACTTTTGTTGGAGGATTCTTCCAAGCCATTACCTTGAGGGTAATAAGGAGTAGAATGAATAAGTTGGATCCCAAAATTTTCACAAAACTTGACCAAAGGTTCAGCTTTAACAACATTATCAGTCATGATCTTGTTAGCACATCCAAACCTTGACAAAATGTCTTCCAAGAAGCCAATGACTACTTTATGTGTTGCATTTCTTGTAGGAATGGCTTCTATCCACTTGGTGAAATAATCAGTGGAAGTCTGGATCCAACGATGTTGGCCACTTGAAGCTGGATAGATTTCTACAATGAAATCTAATCCCCATTGGTGGAAAGGACCAAATACCATTATGGGCTTCAGAGGCAAAGATTTTAGTTGATGCTTGCCTGAGAATTTCTGACATTTATCACAGGCACTGATATTTTCACATACATCAGTGAATAAACTAGGCCAGAAGTACCCATCTTTGAGTATTTTGTATTATGTGGTCCTCCAAAAATGATGAAGTCCACGTAGGCTATCATGAAAATCAGTCATGGTTTGCTTTGCTTCATCAGGGTCTAAGCACCTTAAAAGCAAACCCTACAGGATCCTTCCAATATAGAACATGATCAACAATGCAATGTCTGATTGCTTTGAGTTTTAAATCCCTCACCTTAATCTTCTCAACTCCAGCAAGAGGCTGCAATGTCCACAATAAATGGATGAGGTCCTTGTACCAACTACACTCTGTCAATTTGGGGCTGATATGTGAGTTGTTGCTAGTAATATCAATCTGCTGATATACAGAATTTGCATTCATGAAATTAACCCCAAGTTCCTTACAATTTGATTCAGCTAACAATCTAGCTAAACCTTGTCCTTTCACCAGCCTGGTAGGTTTCATCTCAAGGTCAAATTCCATAATTTTGGCAATCCACTTACTTAACTTTCCATCTATGTCAGGCTGAATTAGAATTTCTTTAACAGTGGTTAAAGGGACATAAGCAATAATCCTAGAATGCAGAACATATACTCTGAAATATTTGAGAGATTTGACCAAAGTATAAGCTTGCTTCTCCATGATGTCATACCTGACTTCAACATCTATCAAAGCCCTACCGAAAAAATAAATAGGTTGCTCCATTCTATCTGATTTTTTTTTAAGGAGGACAGTAGTCAATGCATCATATGAGGCAAAAGAAAATATCATAAATTCTTTTGAATAATCAGGGTTGATAAGAACAGGTGCCTCTGTCAGTGCTTGTTAAATTTGATCAAAATAATTTCTAGCTTCAAGTGTCCACTTTACCTCATTCCTCTTTCTCAACATGGATGTGATAAACTTAACCAAATCAACAAAATTAGAAAGAATATTCCCAAGAAGTCTATCTTACCCAGGAAGGACTGGATCTCTTTCTTGGATGTAGGGAGAGACAGAGTCATGATGGCCTCTATTATACTTGGGTCAATTTTTACCCCTTTAGCTAAGACAATATGTCCCAACATCTTACCTTCCTTCATAGCAAAGAGTGACTTCTTAGGGTTAAGTGACAGTCCAAATTTTCTGCATTTTCGGAACACCTTCTCTAAATGTTGATAGTGCTCTTGATCAGATTTTGAAAACATTGTGATGTCATTCAAGTAGATCACCACAAACTTATCCTTTTCTTCAATAAAAGCAATATCCATTGAACACTGAAAGGTTTCCCCTGCATTCATGAGACCAAAGGGAATCTTGGCATACATGAATGTACCCTGAGGAGTGGTGAATGTTGTCTTCTACCTATCTTCAAGCAGAACAAAAATTTGATTGTAGCCTGAAAATCCATCAATCATAGACATCCTAGCTGAGTCGATCACCCTTTTCAAAATATGTTCCATCTTAGACAAGGGATAATTATCTTTCCTATAACACTTGTTTAAATTTTTGAAATCAACACAAAGTCTGATTTCTCCATCATTTTTCCCAACAGGGACAATATTAGATATCCAATCAGAATACCTCAAAGGTATGATTATCTAAGCATCAAGCAATTTTTTGACCTCCTTCTCCATGATGGGAAGCAACATAGGATTGATCTGCCTTAGTTTCTATCTAAATGGTTTAGTATCATCCTTCAAAGGTATATTGTGTTCAATAATGCTTGTATCATAAATTTGAAAATCATCATACTTCCAAGAAAAGACATCAGCAAATTTCTTTAGTAGTTTGATATACTCATCTCTTTGTTTTTATTGACAGACTACTAGACAGCTTGACATACTTGGGATTTTCATCAATACCTAGATTGCACTATGTCAGATCATCATCTTCATTTGAACCTCTCACTTTGATAGCCACATCATTACTATCAAATAATATCTCTAAAGGAACATATCCCTTGGGGATATGATTGCTAGGCAACCGGGAAATCTTGTGGTCTGTAATTTTATTCAGGAATTTATCAGCATGAGGATTGTTTTCATCATCTAGATCTTGATCAATGTGAAGTGCAGAAAATTCTTCCACTGTTTCCAGAAATCTTTTTATCTCAAGATCATCTTCAAAAACCTTCCAATGTTTGACATTGTCAGGTATGGAAGGCCTATATTTTACTTCAACATCGTACTTGAGTTTAGGAGGTAGTGGAACTTTAAAGTTACTAGCAAAAACAACTAGTGAATTAGCCAATGCATTATCTTCTCTAGGAACAAAGGATATGTTGAAAGCTAGGAAAAAATTATCAATAAGATCCCATACCTCATTTATGTAAGACCTCAACCTTGGATGCTTTTCTTGGTATATATTTCTGATCTGATGTACAATCAAATCTGCATCTTCAAAAACTGATAGTTCCTCAATCTTCATATCTTTAGCAGCCCTCAACCCCAAAACTAGAGCCTCATATTCAGCAATGTTATTTGTGGTCTCAAATTCTAACTTGAAAGACAAAGTTATGACTTCTTGAGAGGGGGAAATGAAAACCACTCCAACACCAGCACTCTCTTTAGAAGATTCCCCATCAAAAAACATTTTCCAAGTTTGAGCACCTTGTTTTATTGTTTCACATGTTGTTGGTGATGGCTTTCTTATTTCCATAGGTGGTTGAGGAAGATCAGTGAGCTGCAGAATGTTAGATCGCAAATCAATGTCAACAACATAAATAAGATGGTTGGTGGGGTTACCTTCATCACTGATAATATAAGCCAGATGTGCCTCCCTATACAACCTTTTATGTTCACCCCCGAAGACAAGTATGGTGGCATAGGAGAGATCCATCTGCAATGTTCCTCCCAATCTTTTAATCCATGATCTGGACAATAACATCCCAAACTTAGGGGGGGGGGGACATCTGCAACTACTATATCCATCACTATACTCTTCATAAGCAATTGAAAAAGGGTAACAAACAAATCTTTGATCACCCCAAGGCATTTCACTTTCCTTGAGTCAAAAGAATATAGATCGTGATATGTTTTGGTGATCTCTAAGTTCAGTTCATCCATGACATATTTAGGCATTAAGTTATGGGATGCACTTGATTCCATCAAGCAATTGTGTAATATCTTGTCATGTACATTCAATGAGGTATAAAAAGGAGGAGAGGAGCCATCCCTATCTTCCACTAAGGGCCCCAATATCACTGTAGGTTTTTCATCTTGCAAATTCACTGAATCTGTTGAATGGGAAGAAAAATTAGACTGCAACATTTTAGAAATAGACTTCTTGAAATCTTCATTCTTTATCAACTCTAAGAATGGGACTGGAATTTTAATCTTCTAAATTTCATTTTCAAAGTTAAAATAAGATGGGGATTTCATAATTTATTTTACTTCTTGGACAGGGGCTTTAACCACAGGCTGATTATTTTGTTATTCATTTCCTTTCTTTGGTGCAGCCACTGTTTTAGTAGAGGGATCTGATTTTTTAGGCTGACTGRTTGTACTAGGATTTCCCTCTCTCTGTTTTGAACTCAAGTYGTACTTATTTTGATTTTCATTTGTTTTCTCACCCTTACTTAACTCATTTAACTGGTTGTTCATCAGAGACTCTTCATAAGCAAATTGAGTTAGGTGAGGGGAAGTAGATGTGTCTCCTAGATAGTGAATGTMTTGATCAGTCTCCTCATTTTCTCCTTCTTCATCATAAACCAGATTGTTTTGAATAGGAKTCTAAACCTTTTGATCATCTCTATTCCTCTAATCTCTTTGAAGAATTTGAGGAGCATTATTTTGTCTTCTGAAGTTATTTCTGTTTCCAAAATCTTATGTGTTTCTATTGGCTTGTCYCCCCTCTAATTTCAKTTTTTCCATTTCTGCAGAAACGGATTTGACTAACATGRCCAATTCATCCACCTGAGGGTTAGTTGTTGAAGCATCAGAGGTGGAAGCTTTTGCCTTTTTTTTCCCCCTATCCCTATCTGATTTTCCTCTTAATTTGTTTGCAGCCAATATGTTTGGTTCCACTTCTATGGCAACATCTTGCATGTGGGCTAGTGAAGTAGATCTTCTCTCTCTTAACAGAAGACAAAACTCAGGATCACAAGCGCTAGCATAGGTTATTTTGGAAGAAGTTTCAGTAGGATTTATTTTAGTAAGGATTTTATTATACATTTTGTTGAACCTTTTGGAAAAATGTGATACTGATTCACCCTCTTTTCTTTTGAGAGCACCAAATTTAGTTATATAATATAGAAAATCCCTCTTGTCCCCTCAATGCCTTAAAAAGGCATCATCAAGGGCTTCAATCCCAACAATTGATCTAGGAGATAAACTCCTAAACCATTTTTTGGCTTCACCATCAAGGCTTTGTACAAAAACTCTCATCCACAAATCCTCATTCTCAATATTCAGATTATCAGCATAGCTATAAAAAGTTGCAAGGTGTTCCTCTGTAGTGGTATCTTCCTCTCCTGTGAACTTGGGCATATACTTTAGGTAATCTCCTATTGGGAGGGGATTCATAGGTTGAGAAAGCACCAGAGAGGAATACCTAGTAGCCACAATGGCATCCATTCTATTCCGAGGAGGATTAGCCCATGCCATTTGATGAGGGAAAGGTAGATTCTAAATTCTAGGAGAAGTAGGAGGTGTTTTGATAGGAAAAGTTGCAAACTGAATATTAGGTATCTTAGAAAAGGAAGAGTATAAGATGGAGGAGTTTCAAGTTTAACAAAAAGTGGTTGGGTCTTGGAGGTGGATGGGGAAAACTCAAGAGGGACAGGGGTTCCTTCCTCTTTGGTCACAGCAGATTTGAAAGATTGGGGAGAGGGAGAACCTGGGAGGGGAAATTCCTCTAAAATCTCAAGCCTAAACCAATTTACAATCTTAGGGGATGAAAGAACATCAAAATTCTCAAGACCTTCTTCTTTCAACTGAGGAGAAAAAGATGACTATTCAACATGAAATTCTCCTAGTTTTAAATCTTCAGAAGCTTCAACAGTAGGTAATTTAGAAATGCTAGATACATTTATTGGTGTTTGAAAAGTAGAGTCGGGTAAGTTCCCAGCGGTACCTGAGAAAATAGATAAAGAGGCTCCTTGTGAAGCCTTTCCTTTCTTGATGATCATTTCTTAGTCAGCTTCAGGTGCAGCCAGAGGTAAATGTGGAGTAGACCTCGTGTGTCTACCTTTGGGAGCCACAAATGAAACAATGGAGTCGCCAAGTGAAATCTACAATCTTCAATTTACTGATCATTGTGCACCCTCAAAATCAGTATTTTATTTGTGGTACAACCCAGGGAAAAGTCTTCAATCTGTTCCCCAGCAATGGCGCCAAGAATGTTAGCACTGAAAGTCACACTTTGACTACTAAAGTGTACTCTCAGCACCCATCATTAGGTTAAAAATAAGTTTTATGATAAGGTGGAAAATGAATGAAAACTCAGGAAAATAGTGTCAATCACAGCTTACTTCACACAATATGCACCAGCAAATAAGGCTCTGAATTACTTTGATCTGGGTTTTAGAAAATAGGATGAGTAGGTGGAAGACTTAATAAGTAGAATGTGAAATGACTATCATCTACATCAGGTAGTATGACATACATATCAAGCAGAACTCTCTGAAACAATAAATTCTTATAATCAAAAAAATGAACTCTAATATATTTGTAAACATAATTACAACAAATCCTCTATTGCAACAAGCTATAAATCAGTCAAATGAATCTTTCACTGGACTGTGATCAAAATTAGAAGACAACAAAATGGTAGGAAAAATAATTGATTTTCGTTATCCAAAGAATCTTAAATTTGATACATAAAATAGAAGGTATTTATGTAATACACACAGTATCAAAAGTGAGTTCCCTCTTAGACCATTACAACCTTTTCAGACTTACAATAGTGTTCTTATAACCTAGACTGTCAGTGACAGCACTATAATTCGAATAACAACCTTATCATAGGATCCTTGTGCCCTCAAAGTGGCGTGGAAACAAGTGGATAACAGAAAACAAACAAAATGTTAAAATTTAGGCTAATGTTAGCAACATCTTCAACATCTTCTTTATGGCTAATGAAGTATCCCTTTGAGCACTTCTCCCTTTGGAAAGTGGCCTCCCAGCTCATAACTGACCATCATACAACTGACTTGCATCGATCTCTGACACCTGGCAATTGTTCCTCCCTTTAAAGCTCCAAAACCTGAGTTCGCAATGCCAGTCTATATTAGCCAGTTCAAAGCGCCATGCACTGCGAACTTTCATGTAGCAGCTTATTTCGTTTAATAATGCCTTAAAGTGTTCCAAAACTATCTCCAGTGCCATAAACTGTTGTAATAACTTATGATAGTAATATATGACTTAGAAGAGAACACCCCAATAGCTAAACATGGTTTATCAAGCATAACCATCCTCAAAATTGCAAAATGAAAAAAACAGGAAACTTGTCAAAAACTAATATGAGTTAAGGGATTCAACTTCTTCATTTTCTAACTTTGGAGCTCCTCCTGGTAGCAACTTTAGCCAACATATGAAGATTTCTCTTGGCCAGCTCTTCTTTAAAAGGCTGAAGTTGTGCCTTTAGTTTTCTAATTTGTGCTTGATAATATATGTTTTGTCTGTAAACATTTTTGAGCTCCCTGTGGAGTGGAAATAATCTTTTAGCGAGAAAATTTTCCTTGTAAATGGACTTACGATGAATATCCAACACTTCCTTAAATTTATTTTTGACACTCAATTCTTCCTTCATCATCTTATCAAGTTCATCCCTTTCCTCTTTAAGTTGTCTTTTGAGCCTCTTAAAAGTGGGATTGCTCTCTTCTTGAGGAGTAGTGATGTCAATAATTTCAACAGACTTTTCAACATCTATGGATTTGCCTTTCCTCTCGGATGAAACTCCTACTGCATCATCCTTCACAAGGATTTCTTACTTGGTTGTTGCTCTGTTAAGAGGCCTCCTAGCTTTGACCTTGTCATCTGCACTAAGTGAAGGAAACACCAACTTTCTGCCTCTTAGATCTATGGACTTGCTTGAAGGAACCTTCATTGGAATGGGATATGGCATGAGTGAAGCTTCCCTCTGTGAATATTGTGAAGGTCCTCCTTCTTCATCTCCCTTTTTGGATCTATCAGCTTTAGCAATCATAGTACTCTTTCTCTTCTTACTCACCTCTAAATACACAGTCTTCTCATCGGGAACAGGCATTTGAAGTTTGGACTGTGGAGTGGGGGAAACATTCAGTTGAAACTGTGAAAAAGTGATGAATGTTTCCCAATCTGTGTTTGTGTTTCTCAATTCTTCCATCACTAGCATTTTTATAGGACCTGAGTGGAAAACATGGGTGTCCACTTGCTTGGATTTCGCTTGAACTCTGTCAGCCATCTTGCCAATACTTCTGAACATATAAAAAGGGAGGTTTATAACTTCTTTCCCTATGAAGTGTAACAACAATTTCATGTGGTATTGGTATACCATGTTAAATCTTCCTGCACAAGTAATACCTCTGAATCACCTTCAACATTTTATCAAAACCTTCAAGCATATGATTTATGGGTACCCCTTTGGACATATTGTCTACCTGGTATTTTGTTTTGAGGAACTCCTTGAAGAAAGAGGCATTTAGTGTCATATCCTTGAACCACTTTTCTCCAGTTTTAGGTATCTCTGTTGCAGCAGAGATGGACAGTACTGAAACTTCAAACTCCAATATTCCAACCCTGTTTTTGGTCCCATTGAAATTTAGTGCAAATTCCCTAGCCACCTCTAGGTGCCCCCTTTTCATTCTTTGACAAAAATCGATATAGCCTACCCTTTGGAAAGCCTCTCTGATCAAGGTTTCAGAATAAAAAAGATGCATATCATAGGGCTTTGTTCTCATGATTCCCCTCCCCCCCTTGTGAGTTTTCTTATGATGTGGGTTGTCCATAACTGTTGCTAAGGAATGTTTTCTGTGAGTTGTAATAACATGTAAATGTATGAAAAAAGGGATATAGGAAACTAGGGTTTTGATGGTGAACTGTTTTCAATAAGATAATCTCGTACAAACTTTATTCAACCTACTTTATACACATTCGGCGATGAGGCATGGAATTCTTCAAACATGAGATATAAAGAAAGACAACTGGAAATTATGATAAGAGGTAGGCAACAAAATCCAAGTTGAGATGGGTGCAGAGTCACTCTTTTAATTTGAAGCTTGCAAAACATGCATAAGAATTGTTTTCAAAAAAAATGGAACAGAGGATTTGTAGTGATGAGTTTGCAGCATATAGTTCGTAGCACCAGAGCATAGGGTTCACGGCGCTGGGGAATATAAGCAAAGCAAATGAATTTTGAGAAATAGGAAGGATAGATGAGGTCTTATATGCAATGAGGTTTAATGAACAAGGTTCAGAGCATGAAGGAAATGTATTTGAAAGCACACAGCAATAGAATAGAACAATTGACAGCGTCGAGGGGTGAAACCAACAAAAATCTCTCCTTTAATCTTTAAACAGCATGCAAATTCTCATGGAGTACCTGGTGGACTTGTGTTTGATGTTGATGTCGTTAAGTTTGAATGTGAATGTCTACAAATAGTTCAACCTCCAACTCTCCTTTTTTAGCAAGTACGTAGCACTGAGTTCGCAGCCCCTGTCTGTAGCACCAGGTTCACAGCGCCAAGCTCAAACACGATTTGCACACTTGGAAGAAATTGTTAGAAACTTTTATGACACAATCCCTAGAAATTTGTTTAAAATACCATCTCTGAAAACAGTGACATCTTCTTTGACACAGTCCATAAATGCAATGATGGCAATGAATGCATGGAGTACTTTTGAATGCACTACAAACTCTCCTAGTGAGTTGGCAGTGCACAGATCAAATCGGATTTGACAATTGAACGGGTAAAAGGTGACAAAGGAGGATCTTGCGTACAACATGGAGGTGTGACATGTCAAGGTGATGATGGAGAGTTTCAAAGATGTGACTCATGAAGGTTTATTCAACTTGTCAACATAACTCAAGGAATCTAGACCAAAACCAAACTAACCTTAGCTTATTTAAATCAAAATTTGAAATATGACTATAGCAAAGGGACATAAAAAACCTAAAACGTAAGAAAACCTATGACTCAAAATCAAAACTGAAATGAATTTCGACCCTTGCAATTATATGTGATAACACCTTCAAAATCCTCACTTGGAGGAAAATCTTCATCATCCTCTCTACTACCTTGATAATCCTCACTCGGAGGGAAGCTTTCATTATCCTCATCAGTACATGCAAAATCCTCACTTGGAGGAAAATCTTCATCTTTCTCTTTACTCCCTTGAAAATCCTCACTTGGAGGAAAATCTTCATCATCTTCTTTACTGCCTTGAAAATCCTCACTTGGAGGGAACTCTTCATCATCCATCGATACCTTCAAAATCCTCACTTGGAGGAAAATATTCATCATCATCAGTAGTACCTTGGAAATCCTCACTTGAAGGAAAATCTTCATCGTCCTTTTCACCATATTCCTCCCCTTTATCATTGGTGCCTTCAAAGTCTTCAGAATTAGGACTTTCTCGATCAATATGTTCAATATCATTGCTTACACTATGATCAAACTTCTCACTAGGTGAAACATATGACTCCTCATTTACATTAGAAGTATTCCCATCACATTTATCAGTCTCAGAAGAGGAGGCATGTGAACAAGATGTTGATGCTTCATAAATAAAATCATCTCTATCTAATGAAGCCAACACTGCTCACTATAAACATAGAATGGTGCAAATTCTCACCCTCCCTATGACATTCTTATAGCTTGTGGAATGAACATTTCCCTCCAAATTTTTCCTCTCAAAATTTCCCTCCAAATTTTTTCCAAAACTTTTCCCCCCAAATTTTCCCTCCAAATATTCACCAAAATTTGTTCCCTCCAATTTTTTCCAAAAATTCCCCCCCCCTCCCCCTCCGCCCGAATTTTCCCCAATTTTTTTTCCCTAAAGCTTCCTCTTTAATTTTTTACCTTCAATATTAAATAAATCTTACTCTATTAATTCATCATAAATAAATAAATTACATTATGTTTTATCTTTGTAATTTATCCCACATTGATTAAACGTAGAGATGGTTTATATAATATTTTATATATATACATAATTTTCTTCTATTTTATTTATCTCATATGCACTAAACAAACTAACAAGTAGAATAGTACTTGGTATATATACACACTCTTCTTTTGGTTTTTTACATCACATCAACTATTGAGCAACATTTGTTGAATATTTTGGAGCAATCGGGAAACGTTCGTTAAATACTAACATCAAGGGCATTCAACAAGGAGAGACTACGCATTTCAGAGGTTAGTTTTTTTTTTAATTTTATTTGTTAAAGGAAAAAAACAAATTAAGCTTTTTGTCTTTGCAAAACATTGAAAACCTTAAATTTCATGTGATTTTTTATATTTTATGGGAAATAGATCATGAATCTTCAATTTTTTATATATTTTGAAAGAAATTTTTAGCAAATTTTATCACATTTTAAGTTTAAAAGGTGACAAAACCCCCCTAAATTTACTATACTTCAAGCCTAAAAAAAATTAATAACTTTAAAAAATCATTGTTTTACTGCTTTTAAAAGTCTTTTTTTAGGTTTTTTTTTTTTAATTTTTAAATGTCTTTTGTTTTTCGATCACTAGGACGATGTTGGGGCATCGCCCCCGGCACTTTGGGACCAAGTTCGCAATTGAACTTAGCCACGGGAGCGTCGGGGGCCCAGCTGCCCAACAAACCAAAACGTACAAAACCCAAAAAAAAAAATTAAATAAAAAAATTATAAAATAGATTTAGTTAAATATTATTGTTTTATTTTTAATTAAAATTAATTTAATTGTTTTTGTTTGGCCAGTCGGGGGAGGACGATGTCAGGCATCACCCCAATGCCTGCGCGGCCAAGTCTCAGCCGAGACTTGGTCGTGCGAGCACCGGGGGCGATGCCCTTGGCCGGGACTTAGTCGCGGGGGCACTGGGGGTGATGCCCAGCATCGCCCTCCCCCAACCGACCGACCGACATTAGACAACAAAAAAAAACACTTTAAAAATTTTAATTTTAATATAAAAATTAAAAAAAAAATGTTTTGTTTTATTATAAAGTTTTAAATTTATTTTGTTTTTAATATATTTTGTTGTATAAAATTATAACTTTGATTTTTAAAGTTTAATATTTTTATAAAAATTGTTTTTTTTTTTTAATCTAAAAGTATTTTTTTATTTTTAGTTGTCTTTTTTTTCTTTTAATGTTTTTAATATGTGTAATTCTTTTGTTTTTGTTTTTTTAATGTAGTTTTTTGTTTTTTTTAAGTGTTTTGGGTTTTGATTTTGTTATATGATTTTTGCTTTAGTATTTTTTTGTGTGTGTGTTTTTTTTTTATTTTGTGTCTTAGGAAAAGTAAGGTTTTAGATAATTTTAATTTAACTTTAGTTTTTTTTTCATGAAAAATATATTTTTTATTTTTTCCTTAATTAATTTGTGTTTTTTATTTTTTATGTAGGAATAATGGCAGGAAAGAAAATCTCTGTGAATATATCTGGAACAAGACCTACAATAATGACATCCAAAAGCCTAGTTAGGACCTCCATGAATGCTAGCCCAGCAAATGAGGTCACAAGAGCAATGAAAAATGTTAGAGAGTGGAAAATTGTCAATGGTGAGAGTAGAATGGAGCATTCTTGGTATCTTAAAGACAAACAAGCCGTCAATGGAGAACAAATAATTGTGTATTGTGTTGAATTTGAACATGTCCAAGGAAGCTATCAGTCACTTGGCTTGTTACACGATATATGTTTGGTGCCAGGAACAAATATTGTTTATGCACTGGTGAAACAATCAAAGACATCTCAAGATTAGATATTGTTTGAATATGAACAATTATAAAAAGGAAGAAAATTTCACATAATTATGTGCAATGATCGTGACAGGCATTGAGATGGGAAATGTAAGTTTGCTTATTCTTGTTTTTGTAGCATGTATTATTATAAGTTTCATGATAATTGTTAAATCTTATTTACAATGAAAATGACGTATTTTATTTTTATAGGATTTTGTTAAGCGACTTTCAGGGATGTTAGTGGGGATTTATTCTACAGAGAGAAATATCATGGAAGTCATCGGTTCCTTTCATATCAATAAGGCACAGGAAGGAAGGAAAAAGAAGCAAAGAGTAACGGAAGTTGAAGTTGCGGGAGAAAACAAAGAAGAAATAAAAGTCATCATTCTAGAAAGGATAAAAGGGTTACATTTGAAGATATGAAAACTCCAGATGAAGATGTCGATGAGATTAATGCCAATGAGGTTACCTTTGTTCCTCATAAGAAGACTAAACAACATAAGCGCAAAAGATATATGGCTAATGATGATTTCATTCCTAATGATTATGAAGAGATTGTTGAGTTAGATGAAACTCATTTAAATCGTAAAAAGAGGAAAGCAAAGGTTCTTGATGAAGAAGAATTGATAGTTACCTCTGAATATCATGATGGAAGTCCTAAAGATAACAGAGAAATAATAACACCAAGTGTTGATCAAGAATATGGTATTATCAAAACAACGCAAAATATCATTCGAGATCGACTAAGGAAGAACAACTTGGTTGATGAGGGCCATACATTTATGTTGAATGTGAAGCAGTTATATAAACCCATAGAAGGCCGAGAAAAATACCAAATTATAAAACCACGTCAATTGCATATCCAAAACTTGAAAGCACTGATTAGGCACAATCCATATGCACATGTGGTTGACTACTTAGTTCTTGTCGACCCAATGGAATTTCCTACCAAGGATGCATTTGATAGGTCAAAATGTTTTGAGTATAAATATTATGTGATTGGAGGAAATCATTCTACAAAGGCTAGAAGAGAATTGATGCAAGAGTATCCCAATAACCCTCTCTTTGAGACAGTCAGATGTGTAATTTATGTTGGTTTAACAGATGGAGAAGCAAATTTATTGGCATGGGATCATAACACAGATAATGAGTACATGATGTCCATGACTTTCATTCAGAGACTGAGATTTATCCATAATGATTTTTTTGTAATATGTGGTGGGGATAGATCAAACGTTGATGCAAAGTTTAGGAATGAATGTTGTATGGAAATAGGCTTCCTTATTGATGAGGAAAGTGTAAAAGTAAAAAATCGTAAAGGAAGTGATGCATTCAGAGTTGTGGATAGTTATTTCCAATTGGGATTTAAAACTGGACAGATATGGGATTTGCTAGATGAGATCTTCAACCTATGAGAAAATATTGGTATAAAAAATCAAAAGGTTAGGAAGTCTAAACCCTTAGTAGGTAGCACAAGTAAGACATATACTAAAATCAAAAACCTGCCAGATGATATGACTATAACGCCTTGGAGAACGATGCAAGGAGTGAAGGATGAGAAACTTGTCATAGCTATATTATCATGTGTAAGGTCGGGTGAATTATCAATGGAGCAAATGTGTGATGAATTTAAAAAGTAAGTTTATTGAGTTATTTTTTATTTATGTTATTATTTAAAAATTAATTGTTTCTATATAACATAAGAAAGTATTTTATTCTATATATTATTATAACATTATTTTTTTATTTTTTTTAGTCACTAGGTTTATATGAGAATATAAGAGGAAATGGTTAAGATGTTGAATGAGCAGAGTTGGGAGGATGTTACACTTGAATATCCAGATGCAAGCTCTTCAACAACATTGAGTCAATTTTTTGTTGCATTCAAAAAGGTATGTTGATTTATTACATTCATTTTATTCATTTGTAGGTTAATTTATTTCAATTTTATTAATTATAGATATATAATTATATGTTTGTGTGTTTCATTAAATATTTCAAAGAAGAATATGGTTGGAGTACCTGAAACCTTCAAAAGTTGTATTCAAAAAACTAAGTTTGAAAGAGAAAGAAGGCGACGTCTTCAAAATGTTGATCTTGGTGACACCCTTGATCATTACATTTGGAATGGGCTTGACATTGTTCAATATAAAGTGATATTAGGGGATTGTGAAAAAATTGCAAATCTTGTTCCTAAAAATGAATACTCCCTAGTTATTGTGGATATCCCTCATGGTTATAATATCCAAAACATTGAATATGATATTGAGCTTTATACTTACTAAGATTTCAGTAAAGTGGTCATGAGATTTCTGGAAGTCACAACATCACCATTTTGGAGATTTCTGGTTTTTCATTCAGACACACAACAAGGATTTGTACAATCAAGTTTCAAGGAAAAAGAAAAGACAAGGATGTGGCTTTATTGGTAAGATATTGAAATTGTATGTTTAGCGATAAAGATTATAAATATTTTTTATTAATTCAAAAGTTAATTGAATTTGTACTTATTTATGTTACAGGCAAAAACCTAATATCCATAGCTCCAATAGTGAACCATTTACATGTGATATTGAAAATATACATCTTGCAAGTTGGACAAAAGATGATACTTATGATTATATTCTTTACAATGTAAAGGATGGAAAGAAGCCTAGCAGTTTATTGGTTTACAATGTTGTGGCTAGAAATCTAACATACGAGGAAAAGGATTTCAAAGGAGAGATCGTTAACATTTATCAAAAGCCACAAGCACTAATTAGTTATCTTATAGATACATTTTCAAATGAAGGAGATTGGATTTTGGATTTGTTCTCAGGTTCAAGTAAGATTTATGATATAACATTTATGAAATCTTACTTCACTCTTTATTATTTTTAATTTATGTTTTTTTACATTATTTACTTTAATTATGTATTTTGTATTTGGTGATTAGGTACAACATTAGCATGTTGCTTACAAAAAAGAAGGAACTGCATAGCCATTGAAAGTGACGCAGTGCAATGCGGTTTTATTCAACAAAGAATTAATGTTATTCGAGCTCTTCCAGATGAAATGTAAGAAATTGGCTTGAGGAAAGGAGATTTTAATGACTCAAAGGTGGCAAAAATATCACAGGAACCTCAAGTACCATTACAAGGTATACTTGGAAAATATCACTTTGGAGAACTTGTGGATATCAATAACTCAATGGAAGAGCAACATGAACCAAATGAGCCAATGGAAGCACAGAATGATGTCCAAGAAAATGATGATGCGTCTATTGAGAATGATGAATTTGGGATATATGACATTGTCGATTAGTTTTAGGATGCCCTTGAAGACAATGCTGAATTTTGCAAAAAAAATTGTGAGTTATAATTGTAATGTTTTGACTTTCAAATTTTAAAATAAGAATAAATATGCATCTATTGTTGTTTTATGATGAATATGTTTTATTATTTTCTTTTTACTTTTCTTTTTATGTGATTTAATATGCTAGAGAAAATGACATTAAATATTGTCAAGTTTTTATTGTAAATCTATAAAAATATATATCAAAAAAATGTTGGTTTTTATTAATTTTTTCCATTTTTTTGTTCAATTTTGTCCATAAAAACGTTTTATTTGACACGTTATTTATAGTGGAAAGCTTCCAAAATGTATAGGTTTTTTGTTATAAATTGCTTTGAAATGTTTTTTTTTTTTCCTATATATTTAAAAATAGTGTTATTAAGCTACAATTATTTGTTATGTATTGAAGAAAAAATAAAAAGTGTGATCAAAATACAATTTTACATTATATTTAAAAACTATGGCACCATGAATTAAATAATGAGACATAATTGTATGAAAAATCTTAATTTCAAAAACATAAATCATTTATAAAAATTTTAATAATATTTTTGGTATTATTAAAAATCATAAAAAAAACATTGGTATAAAAAAAAAACGATTTAGAAAAAAATTGAAAAAAATTGAAAATAGTTGGAAAATAGGCATTTAAAAAACAAACAAAAAAATTGATTTAGGAAAATTTGAAAATAGTTCAAAAAACAATCATTTTATAAAAAAATGTGGATCCGTTATAGATAAGAAGACTTAAAATATCAAAAAACTACCTCAAAATGAAAAGGGGTGCTACCAGTAGCACCATTATTCAAAACGTGGTAAAAAATGGGACCCTTGAAAAGACGAGAACTCGGCAAAGTTCTCGTTAAGTTGCTAATATTGTTTTGAGATACAATGGACGTGCATAAATACACATAAGGTTTGATAAGTAACGTCCTTTAGGAAAAAGTATGATTATCATTAATCATTAATTACAGTATACTAAATATAGAATATTGATCTTATATGACTACTTGTACAGCATAAGTAATTATACATGTCAGGCCAGGAGTGGGCAGAAAAGTAACTCCACACTTTGATGTCTTTCACATTAGTATGATAGATGCATATATACATAAGTAAATGACTCTTGGTCTTCCCCAACAGGTGACCGTTCCTATCACCTACGACTCTTCATATTTACATTACAATTACAAGTAATGAAACCACAAAGGATTATGTGTCCAACATTCCCCCCATTAATCTGAAGGGGTGTGTGTGAGTCCAAACATCATTCTGAACTTCTCAAATTTTTCTCTTCCAAGTGCTTTGGTGAAGATGTCTACAATTTTCTCATTAATGGAACAATGTCTCAAGTGAATTTTTTTGGCCTCTACATGATATTGAATCAGGTGATACTTTGTGTTGATGTGCTTTGTTCAATCATGGAATATAGGATTCTTGGCCAACTTGATTGCAGAAGTATTGTCAACTAGAAGAGGGGTAGAGTTCACTTGTTTCTCCTGCAAGTCTTAAAGTATTTTATTGAACCAGACAATCTCTTTTGTCACTTCTGCAGCTACCACATATTTTGTCTCTGTTGTGGAATCTGTTGGGACTGATTGTTTTTGTGATCTCTAGGAAACAACTATTGATCCAAGACTCATGAGATAGCCTAAAGTTGATACTCCATTTTCCTTATCTCCATCAAAGTCTAAATCAGAATATCTGATCAGGTTGAAGTCATCCACCTTAGAGTACCTGAGTCCAAAATCTTGAGTTCCTTTCAAGTATTTTAGAACTCCTTTTGTAGCAGACCAATGTCCTTCACAAGGATTTTGCATGAACCTGGAAAGAATCCCAACAACAAATGAAATGTTTGGTTTGGTAGTAGTAATATAGATAAGACTTCCAACAAGTTGTTTATACTTGGTTGCATCCTCAAATTCATTCGCTTCTTTTTTTGTGAGTTTCAAATTCTATTCCATTGGAGTAGAAACAAGATTTCACTCAACCATGCCAAACTTATTCAACAGTTCTCCAATGTACTTCTTCTGGGAGATTAATATGTACTTTGGATTTTGTATCACTTCAATGCCCAAATAGTAGTGAAGATGTCCCAAATTAGACATCTCAAAGCCTTTCTTCAACTCTTTCTTTATGGATGCAATGTAGTTCTCATTTTCCCATGTTAACAAATCATCTACATATACCACAAGATACACAACAATTTTTCCAACTTTCTTGACAAACAAAGTTGCATCACCAAGATTGAAATGCTTGAAATTTTATTTCAGAAGATGCTTGGTTAAATTTTCATTCCATGCTCGCGGTGATTGTTTCAAGCCATAGAAGGATTTGATGAGCTTGCATACGTTATGTTCTTGTCCCTTCACAACAAATCCTTTTGGTTGAGACATGAACACATTCTCTTTCAAGTTTCAATTCAAGAAACCAGTCTTCACATCCATTTGATGAATTTTCTATCCATTTTGTCTTGCCATGGAAAATAGAGCGCGGATGGTATCCCATTTTGTTGTTGGGGAAAAGGTCTCCTAATAATCAACACCTTCTTTCTGTGCAAATCATTTTTCCACGAGTCTTGCTTTGTGCTTTTCAAGTGAGCCATTTGATCTGTACCTGTTCTTGAATACCCAATTGCAGCCAATCGGTTTGGTTCCATATGGAGGTTCCACCAACTTACATGTCCCATTCTTGATGAGAACATCATATTCCTTTTACATGGCTTCTTTTCATTCACCATGAGAAGTAGTTTCTTTAAATGAAGTTGGTTCAAGGTTAGTAGATAAATTCAACTCACAATCATATGAAACATCCATATCATATACATCGCCTGAGTTTGAATTATCTACATTACCTCCATCTTGGTTTGAGGACAATTTGGTTCTTGTCTTCCCGACCTCATCAGGATGAACACTTTCAAGTGTTTTTGTGAGCCATTTTCATGGACCTTTCTTAGATGGTCTCGGTTGCTCACCTGATTGAGTTGGTGTTGAGTTCTCATCAAGCCTCAACTTTTCAATATTCTTGATCACATCATCTAAGTGATCTTCGGGTTCTGATGAAGTGGCATGAACTTCTTCATGTGGGGGATATGGTGCTACAAAAGGAGATTCTAGAGATTGACCCAAGCCCCTTCAAGATGTGGAATCTCATCATCAAATTCATAATATGTCTTTACACGAGTAAATCTATCCAAATGATCAAGCTTCCTCTTAACAGTTTCGTCTTTCTTGGTGGATTCAAGAAAGATCACAACTTTGGAAAGGATGAAATTATTGTTTGTCTCGTCATAAAGACGATACCCCTTGGTGGTATTTGAGTACTCCAAGAAGATGCACTTTTGAATCCTATCATCAAGCTTACCTTTGTGCTCCTTAGGAATCAAGGCATAGCAAGTGGAACCAAAGACCCTAAGATGCTTCGCCGAAGGAATGTAGCCATACCACATTTCATATGGATTCTTGTTTCTAAGAGCATGAGATGGACACTTGTTTTTGACATAAATTGCACACAGAACTACATCATCCCAAAAAATCAATTCGACATTCTTGAAAAACATCATGGTATGAACCATATTTAGGAGTGTCCTATTCATTTGTTCATCCACACCATTATGTTGGGGATTGTATGGAACGATGGTTTGATGTTTGATCCCATGTTGGTGAAGGTAGCTTTCAAATTCATTAAAAGTATATTCTCTTCCATTATCAGTGTAAAAAGAGCAAATACGAGATCGAGCTTCATTTTGAATCCATACATGAAAATTTTAAAATGTTTCAAAAGCTTGTGATTTGTCTTTCAATGAGTACACCCAACACATCCTCGTGTAATAATCAATTAAAGTCATGATATATTTGTTTCCATTTGTAGAAGGAACATGCATAGGGCTGCACAAATCAGAATGAATCAATTCAAGTTTTTTGCATGCTCTGGAAGTGGAATAATGAAAGGGTTGTTTGTTGTGTTTTCCAAGGATGCAAGCATCACATTGCTTCAATTTCCCAGGAATAGTAGGCAAACCGGAAACACCATTATTTATTTACAAACGAAGATTTTCATAATTAATATGGCCAAATCTAGCATGCTACAAAAGACTAGATGGAATTATACATGAGTAATTGTGAGAGAGGTATGTAGTATTGTGTGTATGGGCAAATGTCCCATTCAGCTTCAACAATCTTCCATCTTCTATTCCGGTCATGAAAACCATGTTGTCAAAATACTTCCTTATCTTAACTTGTCCATCGAAGATATGAACAGAGTGGCCTTGTTGTTTGATGTGCACAAGGGACAAAAATCTTATTTGCAGCTCAGGAAGATAGAGTACATTGTGCAGAAGAAAGTTTGGGATTAAAGGCAAATTAATCCTTATGGTGCCCACTCTCGAAGCCTTGAGACTTAATCTATCTGCAAAGTACATTATGCCATCTACATTGTCATCAAAGTATTTGAAGAAATATCTTTGAAATGTCATGTGAGAGGTAGTGCTTGTGTCAATAAGTCATGCATCTCCCCAAGAAGAAAATGAAGTATTAAATAGATCTATAGTTACTCCTATATTTCAATAGGCAAGAACATAATGAACAGGTGATTTACCTTCCGCTAATGTTGAAGTTTTACCTCTGTCTTCTTTATGACTCTGTCTTTCTTCTTTGATCTTGTGTCATGGAACTTTGCAGTTGGTGACTTCATGTGACCCATTCACTTTGCAACGGGTATAATTAAGGTTGAATTTTTCGCGAGGATTATGCCAACCCCCTGCCTATGAACTTCTTCTTTCTGCGTCCTTTCATTTATTACTAGCATAGCTGAGACTTTGTTTGAGCTTGCTGCCACCTTAAAACTTATGTAGTAGCAAAAAAATCATGAGGTTTTCTTCCAAGCACCTATGAAGTGGTCCACCTAATATCCATCGAGTTCTCCTCTCACAATTCGATGGTAGGTGTTATGGATGAAATTCCACCAGAAACCTATATTCCATTCACGTTTCTATTGTTTGGACAATGGTGTATATATGGAAAAATAAATATACAATGAAAATGATGGTGAATTCAATGAAAAAGTTAGATATCAAACAATACGTTCATAAAGAGATGACTCAGACGTCAAGGATAATCAGGTTGCAAGGTCACCCGAGGAAGGTGAAAAACAATGAAATCAAAGAGAATTGTGAGGTCTTGTATGTTTAGTTTCATTTTAATACCCTAAGGCATGATCATAATTGAAGCAAAGACGACTCTGATTAGTAATGCATATATATGTGCCAGGCATCATCATAAAAGAAGAAACGTGCTCATGAGTTTCGTCGAAGGCCTGTTTGCGGTCTTTTGGTATATACACATAAAGAGTTACACCATCTCATAACCAAGATTCCAGACGAGTAATAAAAGTCGAGTTGAATCATGGAGGAGGTTGACGGATTAGTATGAGCCAGCTTGCTCACTCTGTCAGATATTTTTGGTGCTTGGACGCAACCTATGCTCTTGTGTTAAGGCGAGGTAGAGACATGACTATAGGACGGGTGAGTTCTGATGGTGCGATGTCACAAGAGTCGTCTCTATGTGTCTCTATGCATTGGAACCAAGGATCAAAATGACGGTTTAGCTGAGAAATTAGGTTTTTGAGATTATTCTTTCCAAGAACTATAGTTTCTCAGTCTGCGAATATGGTTTCTAGCAGAGGGTATGGTTTCCAACATGAAGGAATGAGGTTGTGCAAATCAAATTCTCTTAGCAGCAAACTGGAATGACCAGAGGGTGGACTATCAAAACAGAGTGACCAGAGTGTAGAGGGAAGAGGGTAGACAAGGGCATTTCAACAGATTGGGAAAATGCCAAGGCAGGGAATCTACTCATGGAGTTAGTGGCACTGGCTCTGATAGCACTGCCAGGCCAAGAGTGGGCAGAAAAATAAATCCACACTTTGATGTGTTTTGAATTAGTATGATAGGTGCATATATACATAAGTAAATGACTCTTGGTCTTCCCCAACAGATGATCGTTCTTATCACCTACAACTCTTTGTATTTACATTACATTTACAAGTAACGCAACCACAAAGGATTACATGTCCAACAATACATTATATCATAATGGAAATATACTTTAGGTATTTTAATCGCACAAACTATAGGTTGGGAAAAGCCCTACCCAAACCACAAGATGGAGACAACTAGGAGAATACCTACCCATTATCACCTCATATAGGTACTCTCGTCACTTTAGAGGTGACGTGATCACCTCAAGGGGGGAATCCTGAGTGACCCCAGGGGGAAATGAGACGAAAAGTGAAATGATGAAATGAATGCCCCTATAGGTACAGTTGATAAGTGGAATATGGCTTTGGTGACATGTCTCAGAAGTGGTTTAGGGTTTCCAAGTTTTTGAATACCTGGTGAAAGTGTTTGTGCATGCCCGAGACACAAGAAAAGCCAAGTGTACAAGTTATA
This sequence comes from Picea engelmannii, assembly GCA_009831015.1. NCBI lineage: Eukaryota > Viridiplantae > Streptophyta > Pinopsida > Pinales > Pinaceae > Picea > Picea engelmannii. The sequence continues at coordinate 380,867 of ML788915.1, read as the reverse complement.
TGTTAAGTGTACAAGTAAGTTAAGATTGTTGTCCCTATTTGAAGCAATCAACAGAGATATGTATCAGCAAGAAACAAGTAATAAAGTTGCTAGATAAGATGTTAAAGGTCATGTAAATAATGCAAGAGATAAGCTAGTAAACACTAGTACAACTCAAGTATAAAAGCATAAAACTTTAGCATCAAGGTAAGGTTGTTATAGAAAAGTTTTACAAAGATATAATTGCAGCCTTATGGCTACAGAAAAATAAAAAATAAAAAAAAATAAAAAAATAAAAAAAAATTACAGTAGAAGAATCAGCCACCAAAACTTGCAGAAGATACACCCAAAAGATGTGTTAGGGCTAGTAGATTATGTTGGCAAACTTTTAGCAAATTTGGATGGTTGAAAAGTGAGTTATAAGCAAGTAAAAGAATAATTTGATGCAGCCCTAATGGTTGTATCTTTTAATGAGTTATATCTCTAAGAATGCCAAGCCAATCAAGATGCCTTAGTGGCCTTGACAAGCTCTTAGTATGCAGAAAAGTTTCCATCGCAAACAATTCCAACATCTCGTGTTTTTACATATCCCAATGCAATGATTTTGTTTCTACAATGCAAGATAATAGTGCCTTTTCTATTGGGTTATGGAGTCTTTAAAATTAATTAGTTAATAGAGCTATCTCCTTGGGAGTGTAAGCCCTTTTACTCCCCAAGGCGAGCTAAATCAACTAGGAAAAACCCTAGGAGGGTGTAAGCCCTTTTACTCCTCCTAGTATCCCCTTATGCAATGAATTAATTCAAGACAAAATGATGGTCTTAGTGGGGTTGTATGCACTTATACTCCCAAATAATATTACAATATTAGACTTGTACCAAGAAAAAAAAGCAACAAGATAGTTTCCTTACCTAGTCCAAGCATAAAACAAGATAAACTCCTTCTTTAACCAAGCAATATCCACCATAAAGCAATAAATATACTCCAAGAGAGAGAGTGCATCACTTCTTCCACTAATAGCAAAGACAAACCATAGCAAGAGAATGTAACCAAAAGAGATAGAGATAATTTCCCAAGGAGGGCGCACATTTCATCCAATGTAGTCTTCTCACAACGAGAGAGCTATGATCAAATGAGATAGAAATTATCTTTATTTATACAAAAACCTCTAACAAGAGTTTGTCCACAAAACTTAGGGTAAACCAAAAAGTAAGGGGACAACAACCCTTACTTTTCCCCTTTACAAGCTAAAAAAAAATGCACAATAGAAACCGTAAAATGACATCATCCCTCTAGAGGGTGACGTCTTGGCAATTTTAGTAAGTCGTTGAAGGAGAAAAAGGTAATTTTGGGGCCCTCTAGGGCCTCCTTTTCATGTTCTAGGGTTTCTTCCTTCAATCAAGTCTTTTCCATCAAAAATTTCCAAGTGTCCCTTCACCACCGAGACCTTAGACCTAGGGTGACGTCAATCCCTTAAAGGTGACGTTTTGGCCTCCAAAGGCAAGTTGTTTGGCTTGTAGGGGCTGGGTGAGATCCTTCAAGGTGTCTCTTAGACCTCAAAAGGAATTTCATCATCATCCAGTGTGTGGGCCCTGGTGTCCAACCTGTGGGCTTCAAGCCCCAAGGAATCCCAAGTTAGGCTTATTCTTTCAAAATTGTCCACCAACTAGGTCATGCTGCAAAGACAATGAATACGCCCTCAAAGGATTTCAATTCTAATGCATCATGGTGAGTAAATAAAATCAATAAAAGATCCATCTAAGCATGTACATCCAAACTACCTCATCAAAATAAACAAGTGCTCAAAGACCCTGTGCAATTTTAGCCCAGTTTAGGTATCGGAGGGTTGACAAAGCGACCTATAGGGTGAATTCTACCTCAAGTTTAGGAGTGTTTCCCAAGCATACCTTTCTCTAATTCATGTGGATGAAGTGACATGGATGGGGTAAAGACTCTTTGGCATGGGGTTCATGACATATTAGGGATTGTAGTGTCTCATTTATGGGTGCCTTTGTAGAGTGTGTGGTGCACCTTCGTTTACAATGTAACCTTTTTCCAAGCCCATTTATTGTCTTTTATTATTTTAAGAAGTTTCCAGGTTGAAGCCAAGGTGGGGCTTCTACCTAAGCATGAAAAACAATGCCTACCTTGAATTTAATCTGGTCACATCATGCTTCCCCAAATTGAAAATATGTGTGGGGCTTCTACCTCAGCATGAAAAACAATGCCCACACATGCTCCATCTTGGTTGGCATTTTGTATTAGTTATTCACGGATCCCATCAATTTCTTATGAGAGACATTTCATTGTCGTTCGGATACTTGGGTGAGCGTCTAGAAGGTTCATGATTGGATTTTATCTTTTTCCAGCTACAAGCCTATGGGCCTTCATCCCCTTCTTCCCATGAAATCAGGGACAATCCCTTCTTGGGTCAGTACACCCGAAAATCCCAAAAGGAAATGAGATGGGGGGGGAAGTGTGGAAAGTGACAAGTATGGTCAGGAATGGAATGATGACTTGTCAAGAGGACCTCCCAGTAGCAAACCTATCCCTAAGGGTGACCTACTTACTAGGGAGCAATATCAGCCACCAAAGTGAAACAGGGGAAAGATCATAATGTCCAAGAAAATGTTACATAATCCAAAGCAGTAATATATGCAACAAACTCAAATGCCTCGAATATTAAAATGACACTCACCATGATACCTGGCTTGTACCTCATGGAGAAAGACCCAATGTCTTTCGGAAGTCAGTTGGTGTGGTGGATACCCTCATGATGAACCTGAGATCTGTGGTGGTGAAGTGGGCCACTATCTGTGCAAGTGGACATTTTTGGTCAAGTTATCTCTTGGTACTCCATGTCTGCAACCTGAGGGCCTCGAGACATCACCTCCTTAGTTATCCCTAGGAATTGGGGATAACATGTATATCACACACACCTTAATATTTTCTTTCCTATTCAAAACTTTAGGCTTTGGTTGCACAACAAGAGCGAAATTTCACTTATTCTTTGATACCAACTTGAAGTGTTCCTATATTCAAAGTGAAACTTCAACTATAACTATAGAAGTAATTGAAATAGAAATCTAAGAATATTGAAAATTAAGAGTGAACACAAAAGAAAATAGTGAGGACATTTGCATGCCAAACAATAGATTACCTTTGCAAATTCGTATAATTAATGAAAACTTTTATGTATAAATTGGTTAATTGTACTGATGATTTAATAAGAATTATAAATGAGAAGGGTAAATCTTATTTATATGAAAAGAAAAAGGAGGTAAAATCCTAATTTAAAGTTTGAATTAATAATTAAAGTTATAATGTAGTTTGGTAGGTTAGCTTGAGTAGTTGAGTGCTTTGAGCTTCATGTAAGAGGTCTCAAGGTCAATTCCCCAAGATAGTTTCCTTTTATGCATGTCTCACTCAATGTCCCTACAGGTTAGGTGTTGATGTTTTGTAGCATCGTGAGGTATTCCCACATTGGCTTTGGTGTCGGGCATGTGGGAATCATCCTTGGCACTCACATTGCATTTTCATTTTGGTGAAAACCCTTTTTGTTTGAAGAAGGGGATTGTGTTTGTTAGTATATCTAGACACTTAGGAGTTAGTTAAGATCTACTTGGTCTAATGTGTCGTTAGGTAAAAGTGTGTTTCTTTAGTATGCATTAGTATGCATTTGTAGTTAGGAAATCTGACGGTCACGATATGTTCTTGACATAGAGTGATCCAATGGTTCATATTCTCCTCGATCTTAACGGCCATTGTTCTGTGGCTTAACACCCGATAGGTCCATGATCTCTATTTAAAGAGCATGGAGGGTCATTTGCCGATGATCGATTGTGAGAAACTCTTTTGTAAAATCTCTCTATAATCTTTTTCTTTTACATTAATAAACTGCTCCAAGTGGTTGCATTGGTTGGGGCCATGGATGTTTCCCCATAGGGGTTTTACCACGTCAAAAAATCGATGTGTTGATATTTGATCTGGTTGTGTGAGTGGTTACTAAAGGTGTTTTTCCTCTGTTGGAATACCTGTGTTGTCGAACATGCTATCAGAGCCTGTTTGAAGACCCACTCCTATTGTAGGTTGAGAACGTGAAGCCGAGTTGTTTCATCTCCATTTTCTGTCATTTTTGTACATTTTTGGGCTGAGAGGACTATTCCATTGTGTCTGGAGTGCTCGTTTCAGTTAGTAACACTTTTCGTTTCACTCAAAAAGGTTTATGTTTGTCCAAGATACAGCCATTTCAGTCAAATCCGGAGGTATAAAGCCTGAATACGCATTTTTTTAATTTTTGCAAAGTATTATTTTGGTTTTATATTCTTTATTTCTGGGTTGGTACTCTTTTATATCTACGTATGCTCTTTTCCCCGCGCCATGTGCGATCTCGACAAATCAGAAACATATAGGAAAAGGTGCATCTTCCGGGTAAGCTAACCGAGATCTAACCCTTATTATCATCGAGAAGCAAAATGTATTTCTTGTGTGTAAAGAGTTTTTTTTTTAGCACGCTCTCCAAGGTCATCTTCCACAACAACAACCCCAATCCTCTTTCTAAACAATACAATATGTTTTGTTAGACCATTTGGTTAAAAGTTGTCTTATTAAGTAAGAGATCTTGAGTTCAAGTCTCTCTTTTGTTACTTTTTTTTGAAAAAGTTCATGCTCAAATTGTAAAGTGTATTTCACTTCGAGTATAAAAGTGAATCACTATAAGTAGCTTTAATATTTTATTTTAGAGTTATTTATTTTGCATGCAGCTTTTCTTTTATAAAGTAACTTCATTGCAAAAGTGATCCCCACTTCTCTTTATAAAAGTGGGTCACTTCATAAAGCAACTTACACTACCACGTGGTCATTTGGTTACCATTTATGTCGTTTTTAAAAAGAGCATATCTTTCACATCCAAAGTTCATTTTTAGTGTCGTTTTTTTTAAAACCACATAATTTTTCGATATATTTCCATCTAGATCATTAGTTTTAGTTTTAGTTTTTAAATCCATATTATCTACAAATTTAATATGGCTTCTTCCAGTAATCTTTTGCTTACTAGCACCAACTACTTCCAATCGAAATCTCATATGGAAGATTTATTAAGAAGTAAAGGATTGTACCGAATTACCTTGGGAAAGGAAAAAGAACCCATTGATGATGATAAGAAATTCAAATGGGCTAATAGGAGTGACGAAGCACGTGGACTAATCGGAATGTCCATCTCTCCTGATTTAAGGTTCCACCTTAAAGAAATTGATGACCCCGATGAAGCTTGGGAAAAGATTGAATATGTGTTTGGTAAACTCATTATTATTCGAGCACGACAATTAGAAAATCAAGTACTGACCTTAAGTCCAAGTGATTTTTCTTGCCTTGGAGACTATCTATCTAAGTTTAAAACACTCAGAAATTTATGTGAAGAATGTGAGATAAAAATGGAGGAAGAGCGTTGCATCTATCTTATTTTTTCTAAGATAGGTAGTGCATATTCTATGTTTGTATCTAAATTTTATGTTATGAGAGAGGCTCTAGGGAAAGCTTATCAAAAAGCGACTCTTGAGTCATTTTGTGTTGCTTTGATTAGAGAGAAATATAAGCTTGTACAACTTGGAGTGATCAACACTGCAGGTACCTCCAACAAAGTCTTAGTTTCCCAGCAGAAAGATAAACCCAAGTATCCCAAGAAGCAACATCCTTGCTACAACAACAAGAAACATAAGGGTCCCAAACCCGCTCAGACAGCTTCAACTCCTAATGGTGACAAAGGAGCAAAATATAAAAATAAGAAGACTGATAGACATTGCAACTTTGTGATAAAGATGGTCATGATGAGTCCAAATGTTTTAAGAAGATGGCAGCTTTAGAAGCAACGATGAAGAAGCACAACATCAGTATTAATTCTACTACTTCTTCTTCTTCTCATGGACATGCACTTTCTACTTCTGGTTTCTCCTTCAATACAACTTGTACTTCTTTTTCTGATGAGTGGCTTATTGATTCTGGAGCATCTTATCATATGGCTAAGGGTAAAGACATATTTTCTGCTCTAAATGAATGTAACACCAAGAAAATATTTGTTGGTGATGATAGATCTCTTAGTGTTGTAAGATCTGGAACAGTTCAAGTAGATAATGGTCATTTCAATGATGTATTATGTGTTCCAAGTCTTTCTTGTAACCTTCTATCAGTATATCAAATCACTCATTCAGGTGAAGGTAAAACCATAGAGTTTTGACCTCACCAAGTTGTAATCAAGGATCTAAAAGATCCCATGCATGTTCTTGCAACTGGGATTGTTGATGATATTACCAAGTTGTACAAGTTTGACAACTTTGGGTCATCATCTTTTTCATTGTTTTTTGTTGCTCATAGCGATGACTTGAGCAAACTTTGGCATGAGCAATTTGGTCATCTAAACTATCGCTCATTGCAACAACTATGTAATCAACAGATAGTGACTGGTCTTCCTCATGTTTCATGCAGAGATGGTGTTTGTGCCAGTTGTGTTCTCGACAAACATCATCGAGACAGTTTTTGACAAGTGTGCCTCTTGGCACGCCTCAAGCCCTTTGCAGCTTTCACGGTGATTTGTGTGGTCCACTTTCTACTCCTTTTTCTAGGTGCAAGTATTTATTAACTTTCATTGATGAATTTTCCATACATACTTGGGTTTACTTCTTAAAACTTAAGAGTGAAGTTTTTGACAAGTTTTTGTCCTACAAGGCCCTTGTAGAAAAGCAATTTGGGTATCAAATTCAAAGGTTAAAAACAGATAATGGAGGCGAATATGTGTACAATCATTTTACAAGTTACTGCACTACACAGGGCATCCAAATGCAACACACTGTTCCATATACACCAAAACAAAATGGTGTTGCTAAGAGAAAGAACCGCACATTAAAAGAAATGGCTAATTGTATGATCCAATCTAAGGGATTAAGTCT
>ML788915.1:315363-345601 GCA_009831015.1 Picea engelmannii | reverse complement strand
CTAGTACTCTATCAACCTCACTAGTCAACCAATGCTCCATCAACCTTACAAGTGAACCAACGCTCTTATTGCTTTGTAGTCCTATGGAGGCCAACTCATACAAGCTCTCTGATTTATTCCTAAGCTCTAACCCCGTCTCTCCATATGACCAGGGGGTGATTTCTTTCGACTTCTTAGCCGACTTCACGTGCGGTGTTAGTATAAAAGAGCGTTTCCAACGGCCGGCCTAGTGTTAACCGCGGTTAGACAGAGTGGCGACCAACCGTGGGATTTATTATTAAAATCGCCGGATGGTGACAGGAAATGGCGGTTTCACCGGCAGGTGTCACGCTAATGCCGCCGGCTTTAGGCGACCCCCACGAGCCCATGTCGGATAAATTACAAGCCAACACGCCCCCACGCTGAACTTAACCCCAGTAAAACCAAACCCCGATTAAACCATACCCTATAAGATCTTCTTTCGTGGAAGACCACCCAGGCTGTCCGCCACTGCGATCTACGATACCCTGTCGTCATTACCGGACTTCGCCCCCCGCTAAACTTGGTGGCCGTCAGCCAAATCGGCCGCTATTTGTAGGCCTCCGCCAGTTTAGCGATCTGGGCTCCGTTCAGCCCTAATTTGGTCCATCAGAATCTATTATCTCACCCCCTTGAGACGGTAATCTAGGCTTAAAGGATGGATTCCGAGCACCCAATTGGTCGATGGGGAATCCCTGCCAGTTTGTGCACGGAATTTTAGAGTCGAAAGCAAAGGCCAATTGGCTTCTGCCTGTAGCTTTTACGGCGTGTGGTGGCTCAACTGGTTCTCTATCATCAGGTATTTGTTTGTTTGCTTGCACCACCATCAATAATTTCTTTTCGGTTTATACAGTTTACTTTTGGTGGAAGAATCGGCGCGCCTCGGTCAAGGGTTTCTCTCTCTCTTTTTAATGTCTTGGGGTGAGGGAGGGGAGGCATTGGTAGTACTATTGGGTTGTTGGTTGGTTGGTTTTGGTCTTCCATGCAGATGGGCGATGATGGATCGATGAATTCATGAGCCCCAGATTGATGGATTAAGGCCTTGAAAGCTTAAAACCCTTAAAAAAATAGAAGAAGAAGAGGAATACATTATTATTATCATTGGGTATTGGGAATGCGGTCTCGGTAATTGGGGAGGAAGAAGAAGAGTAGTGGGGGTGTAAAGGGTTTATAAGAGCCGAAGTACTACGAGGTTGCATTTGGTCGGGCAATGGTTTTGGCCTTTTATGTGATTATTTTTAGAGTCCGGGTCAGGACTTTAAGCAAACAGTTAGCGTGCGTCCTCTGCAAGTTCCGTTGGCGTGCAGCCATTTTGGCAAACACTTGGCGTGCATCTAGTTTTTTGTGGCTTTGATTCCTTTTTAATTATAATTTTTGTTTTTTTCCTCGCTTTGTGCGCTTGGATCGATGATGGGTATTTGGTCCTTCCTTCCCTTGCTGCTAAGGGAGTATACCAATCCAATTCTCCTGTCTGGCCATTGCTTCAGCAATGGGTTTTTGATGTTCTAGGCCTCCACCACTTCCTGATGCACTTGTCGCCCATTGGCGGGTTATAAATATATAATTTAGTCTGCGCATCATCCTTTGGGGTTCTGACACCACACCCTTCCGTTCCTTCATCTTTTCCCCCTGCCAAATTTCTTCTTTTGCAGGTCCTTTCCGAGCACCCGCCCCAGCAGGGCCAAATTTGGACCATTTATGCCTTACTTGCGTGAGTACTAATGGCTTGATTAATTATTTTGGCTTATAACCCACGCTCTGGCCACTTTCTTTTTTAGTACACTGCCGGATCCGGAGGTGGGGTTCGTTGGGCACTTTTGAGAGTGTTTTGTTCTCAGCCATGGTAGAGAGGTCTGGCAGATTGCTCTCAACGGCCATGGAATGCCAAGATCAGGAAGGGAAACATAAACCACGACAGTCGCAGGCAAATGGCTCTTCCGATTCGCTCCTGCCCAATGGAAGGAACCAAGGGAGATATAATTTGAGGCACAGGAATGGAGTGGTCAAATCCAAGAACCAAGCCAATAGCCGATCTACACGGGTTAAAGGTAAGATAGCTGATACCGTATCAATAGAAGAAAAAGCTTGTGGATCTTCGCGGAAAAAGTCACGGAATAGACTTAATTGTATTCATGAGAATGGGATTAGCGAGGAGAAATTGGATAGACGGGTTAATGGTAAGATAAGTGATGCTGTATCAGTCGGAGACAAAGCTTGTGAATCTTCACGGAAAAATTCGCAGAATGGATTAAATTGTATTCATGAGAATGGGGTTACCACGGAGAAATTGGAGATTGATGATGGCGGTATGGCCTACAGTACTGATAAACAAACCAGCGTGGCAGTCGACCCGGTTATAGGGATCCAGGAACCTGTGGAAAATTGTGGCCCTCAAAAGGATGGCAAAGCTAGTGGCTTGAATGGTCAATCTCAAGCTAGAGGCACAAATGATCGATCTCAGGCTGGAGGCACAAATGATCAATCTCAGGATGCAGATTACTCATACTTGCCCGGGCTCAATGATGAACTTGCTCTTCTTTGCCTTGCTCATACATCGAGAGCAGAGTACGGTAAGCTTTTTTCCATTAATAAAAGATACTTTTCCTTGGCCGAGAGTGGAGAGTTATACAAGATCAGGAGAAAAGAGGAAATAGCTGAGCAATGGGTTTACATGCTTGCAAGTGGCCAATATGAGTGGCGTGCATTTGATCCCCTTTCAGGGAAATGGAGAAGACTCCCAAATCTGCCATCTGATACATGCTTTGCTTCAAGTGACAAGGAATCTCTTTGTGCTGGTACTCATCTCCTCGTATTGGGACGAGAGATTGAAGGGCTTGTGATCTGGAGGTATGATCTTGTAACCAACGAATGGTACAAAGGACCATCTATGCTCACTCCCAGGTGTCTCTATGCGTCTGCGAGCTGTGGTGACTTTGCTTTTGTGGCTGGAGGAATCAGTGCAACAGGAGATCTTTTAAAAAATGCAGAGAGGTACGATCCTAATAATCAGAGATGGGAACGGCTGCCTGATATGAATAAGAAGAGAAAACTCTGCTCAGGATGCTACATGGATGGAAAATTCTATGTTATCGGAGGGACAGGAGATAAGGGGGATCTCACCTGTGGTGAAGTCTATGATTCTGATAAGAGAACCTGGGAAATTATTGAAAACATGAAGCCCTCAGTGGCTAGAGATGGAGTTACTCAGGCTCCACCTCTGGTAGCTGTTGCTAACAACGAGCTCTATGCTTTGGAGGCCTCAACAAATCAGCTACAAGTTTACATTAAGAAAACTAACAAATGGAAGGAGCTTGGCGAAGTGCCTGTCAGAGCAGATTTTAACAGTGGGTGGGGTGTGGCCTTCAAGTCATTAGGTAATAAACTGCTCTTGATAGGAGGTGAGACAGGTCAAAATGCTTATGGTCAAGGTGTATCCATCTACACATCCAGACTTAAATCAAATGAGTCAGTGCCACAGTGGGATTTCCTGACTAGGGTAGGAGGATCCTTCGTCTTTAATTGTGCTATTATGGCTACTTGACCTACTTCACGATTTGTATGCCAGGAGAGTTGAGACCAATAGGCAGAGGAAAAACTACAAACTCAAACTTAGTCCGTGAGGCTAAGTGCCTAACAAATAACATCTCTTGAAAAAACAAATGTAAAAAGGATAAAGCATTAGCTTTAAATGTTTTGAAGGATTCACACTACACGATCAACTAGGAACAATTTACAAGGCCATCTATGTTTGAGCATGATGCGCTTGTGAAATTTTATGGGCACATTATTTTGACCTTCATTACTTTAACATGAGTGCTCTGGTTAATCTTTTGGATATTTCTCAGGAGCACTCACATGCAGGTCGTCATTGTTTGACACTAGAAGGGTTGCTCCCGACTTATGGATCAAGAGTAAGGGAGCTTCTTTGGGTTTGAGTTTTTCAATATTATTAATGCGACATTGTTTTGACAGGTAGTCTTCAAGGCTACTGACAAAAGACCGAGAGATTTAAGCGTACAGGCTGGCCACATGGTAAGATGATGTTCAAAATTTGTTAAATAAAAACTTAAATCCAGTGACTAGAAGTTTTGAAATTTCTTGTGCTACTTCTATCATCTTTCTTGCGTCCATATTATATTCATCAATGGAATGATTATGTTAGCTTTCCATCCTTATTTCTTTTCAAGTTAGACGGTTCGGGAACCATGAATAATCCATTCAACAATATTTAGAGCTATGGTGATGCAATAATATCAGTGTTATCTTTTCTTCCTTGCTTTCTTTTTTAAAGACTTAGCTATTGTGTAGTCTGTAAACACTTGAAATGAAAAGTATGCTTGTTTTTATGAAATGTTTGCCTTTAGTTAGGGTCCATTGTAGATTATCGCATCTCTTTTCGCTGTAAGTATTCAATTGCGAGAGGGTTTGGACAGCAAAGAGTTGGGAGATTTACAGATGCAGAAGTTTCTGAAATAGAAGTGTGGGTGCCACTCGATGTTGTAACTGGAGTTATTTGTTATAAAACTCTTTGTTCGGTTCAGACAAGAGATGAAACAAGGTATTCACATATAATATTAAATGTTGTAAAAATATTTCCTGCCATTGTGTACTGGTATGCATATTAAAAAGCCTTATCGATGTGCAGTAGCTCTAACATAGTATTAAATAATAATGTATTATTCATACTATACAATACAGTACTAAACAGTATAGTACACTACAATACAGTACAATATGTGAATAGAATTAAACAAATATTGGAAGATTTAAAAACATTAAAATTATATTAAAATGGTATACACTGATATACATATAATAGTGAAAAACAACAAATTATAATAGTACGGGAAAAATAGATTTTCATTTTATATTCGTCTACTATATCTAGTGTTATTATTATTTACTGATATTATATTTTTGTCTGGAATTCCTTTAACTTAGGTTTGGTGGTAAAGCGAGATGTGGGTGAGAGGGCAGTCTATAAAGTATATAATAGGTAATGTTATGTGAAGTAAATTCAGTTTGAAGTATTGTATATTCTGATCTTCAACAATGTTTATGTTGCAACTAAATCCATGGATCTAGATTAGGTATAGAAAGTTGGTTTCTAGACAGAGCTTTGATTGCAATTCAAGTCTATTTCTTCCAGCATGCCCAGATTTTCTGCTCATTGTTGACACAAAGTCAAAGGTGCGTCTTCAAGGTCTTTTTATTGTAGATTATGTAGATCCTCCTACAATATTTCTGTTAACAGACTTTCTTTTGCCTTTGTCTTGGCTTACGCTACTGTTGAGTGCTTCTGTAAACTTTTCCAGTCTGTGAAAATATCAAATTCATATTATGGAGCAACATTATGAATTGATAATAAGATGAAACCAGAAACTGGAAAGTCCCAAGACCTGGTTCAAGCAGGATGCACTGCAGACAGTGTTGAATCTGGACCCATTGCATGTTGTTTCCACCTTCAAGGATGTGGGGTCAGAATGTTGAAACTTTTAGGTTAACTGTGGTACACTGTTGGAATATCTCGAATGTTACCATTTGTTAAAAGCTGTTTTGAGTGTAACTCATTGGAAGCAATTATCTCTTGTGTTAAATAACTCCATGCTCAGTATCCTTCCGATGTCAAATTTCTTCATTTTTTTTGTTTGGAACAGGCATGGAAAAATGTTTTCTCTTTTCTAAAACTTCAAATGCAACTAAAGTTTTTGTTAGTAGCTGGATAATAGAAGTCTAGCAACAAATGTTATTTAATCCCTAGGTTTGGATTAAATTTTTGTTTTGAAGATATTCCCAATGTTATATGGGGGCATTTTATCAATCTTGCAAATATCATGATATTTCTGATGTATTCCTGCCAAACGAATAATCATGATATTTTTGAAAATATTGCTTATCTATGTTATGGAAACTCCACCCTGAGGTGTGAAACATGTTTTGGAGTTTTGGAAAGGTTTCCTTTCAGCCTCTGAAACATGGCTGAAAGGTTTCAATGGCATGTCAGATTTTTGAAATGCTGTATCAGCTGTTTCAACCGGCATTTTGGTTGTTTCAGCCGATGTTTTGACCATTTTGGCATGTTCAGCCAGAAAGAAAAGAAGAACATTAAAAACATAATGCAAACACTGTGCAAATCAAGTTATAAATAGAAGGCTTGGAGACCTCTCTTCCAGATAACACTTTTCTTTTATATATATATATATATATATATATATGATGTATCCTAGTCATATTGTATCCTTATCTTCTAAAAATTTGTTGTATCTGTTTCTGTTCTCGTATCTGTATCTGTGCAGCTTAGTTACTGATGCATGCAAAAAAGCCTATAAAAGGCGAAAAACCTAATTTTATTTCTTATTTTGTTATATTAAAATTTACATTGCTTAATGCTTGTCGATATATTCCCCATATTTCCTGGCAGTTCCAATATCCAGAGTTTCTGACTCCTGCTGATATTTTGTTGAAAACTGATATTTGCAACACTGTTTTTTATGAGTTGGTACATCTAATTAGTGGATGATGTTATATTGTTACACGAGTGTACTTATTCTCAATTGTACATATCTTCTTTTTGGTCTTGAAAGGTAGACTCTTCCTTAAGGAGATGCCTGCAGGCATTATTTTTACATGATGTATTAATTGTTAATGTTTGCATTGTTATGATGACAATTATTTTCTTTGGATAAGCTCTCTATCATCAGCAACCCTTATAGTTGAACATTCTCTATTTTTTTTTTGTTTAAGCATGGTTGTAAAGTTGTTTGGTTTGTAATCCAGTTTTATCATATGCTATGCCCTGTGTTCTAAACATAGCCTCCGACTCCAGACAAAAGCATATAGTATATATCCAGACAAAAGCATATAGCATTATTAAATGTCCAATTTTTTTCGGCACTATCAATTTTGCTTTTTCAGTTTTTATTATTGTCATGTTAACCATCCCTTCACTTACCATCACTATTTGAATTTTGTTAGTTATCACATTTTCTCTTTGCCCTAGCAATTTTGATGCATGTTATATTGATTGCACTACAGGAAGCCATGATCTACTAAATTTTCCCAACCAATTATCTTCTTTAAATGAGTCCATCAGTGTCATATCTTCAGATAGTTCTTTATTGTTGTATACATCCTATGTTGATCCACCTTTTCAGATTGCTGTGGCATCTTGCTATGTGTGTTTGTTTTGTTCTGTTGCCCCTATGCATATGGTGTTTATTCATATATGTATTGCAAGGTTTGTTTTCCCCTTCATCACTCTATTTATGATTTCCATCTAAACCACTTTCATGCTTCGTGAGGATTTCAACTCAAGTTAAATCACTAATTCTTCAATCCCCCCCTGAAGGATTTTATTGTATTCTCCTTCATTTCATTTATTTTGTTAGCTGTTGAACTGATAAAAGGGAGAGTTTTCCTTTCTAAGGGGTTAATGCAAGTCTAAATTATGACGTGTATCATACTCATTTAACTACCAATGATTAGTTTTAAAGCCTTGTTATCCTATCATTAGAGTTTTATCAATTTCTTGTCCGTAGATTCTCTCTTTTATGTAACCTGTCCATACTTTTTGTATCAATGCAATTTCTACCACTCTATACAGTATGCCACTTTTTCTGTTACCATCATTCCTTTCCTTCTTTTTGATGGTAAAATATAATGAGTGCCAAAAACCTGAGATATCATTCCATCTCTAGAAAAATTAGGAACCAAAGAGTTTCAACATAAACACAAAAATATAGCTAAATTTCAAACATATACCTTTTTTGGGATGACTCTACTACTGAGAAAACTATTAAAACAGAAAAAAGGAGACTTATACCAAAAGATACTACTTAGAAAACTTTTCAAACAGAAAAAGGAGGCTTATCAGTCTTCCTTTCAATTGCTCTTCTTTGCTGCTTGAACTGCTCTCATGCTCATTTGGCACTTGCTAGATGAAGCCCTCCCATTTCTTTATGCACATGGAATTGTCAAGGTCAACTCTTTTGAAAGTAGGCTTTAGATAGTCCAAATTTAACTGAATCTGGGCCTGAAGTGCTATGACATGCTTGGCATAGTCCAGCAGTAGCTTACGCTCTTTCCTGGTGTCTGCTTCTGCTTTGATATAGTCTGCTTTAGCTTTCCGGAAAGTTTCATTCATGTACTCTTGAATTGTTTTCTCATCTCCTTTTTTTACTCAGTTCCGTCAGACTGAGCTTAAGTCATATGCCCATTCAGCCCAGCAATTGCTTGATGATCTACTGTTTTGTGTTCTGCAGAAACTAGATAGATTTCTAATTCTGAGGTGACCTCCTTTACCCAATTGCATTGGTTTTTAGCTTCCAGTCCGAGGTTGAGGATAATCCTTGCATTACATTAATGATGACTTTAAAGTCTCCTTTCACCTCTACATCTGTCAATCCTATCTTAAGACATACTTTTATTCCCCTTATTAAGCCTTCATTTCTGCTTGGTCGCGCGTCTATTCCTATTTTTCCAAGTAAATAGCAATGATATAGCCATTGTTGTCACTTAGAATTTGTCCACTACTTGCCTTCCCTAGGTTTCCCTTTGTTTCTCCATCGAAGTGCATATTAACTCTCCCTTCTCTAGGTGGTTGTCATTGCTCCTCAGAACTTGTCAGTGTCCTTCATTGGTATGTTATCTATCATTACTTTCTTTACCTAACAAATTTTTACATTTATTGATTGAAAACTATTGGCTAGAGGAGGAAATTTTGATGCCACTCTGTATGTAACCCAATGAATATATGTTATGTAACATTTCAATAATACATTTCATCAGTACATTACGTATTATTATCAGTGGCTCTTCACTGTACCTGCCCATATCAATACATTTATTGACACCTTTCTCATTGCACATTACCATGTTGTGTACATGCATGCATGTTCATACACACCCACATCCTTACACTCTTCTATGCATGTGTGCTTCAACACTTACATAGTGGATAGCGGAGGTTGAAAATTTATTGAAGCAATGAATTTGGACAGATTGCACATTCCAACACTTCCGTTGGGAACAAATGACAGATGCAAAATGTACGAGCAATTACAGATCCCCATTCTTTACATCCTCAGATGCTGTTATGTTCATTAGTTAGTAGAGATCCACCCAAGCCAAGATAGTTATGATAATATTAGACGAGCTTGCCAAATTTGTAATCATACATTGAGATCAACTGTTGCACATAATCTATGGAAAGATTACGAGGATGAGACAGAAGTCACTAAGAGTATTCTAGGATGCATAGAAGTATTCAAGTACCCAAGTGCCAAAATTTTAGAAGCTTCTTAATAAAGTAATTAAACTCTGAAACTTGATTATATTCACACTTTAAATTTTTACTGGGCAGCATTCTCTTCTATTATTAATGTCATGTCAATGTATATGACTGTGTATATGATTACATACATCTTGCACACATTCAATAAGGTAAGGCCTTTGGGACCTTATACAACATGTTAAATTATCATTATGGTATTTCCATTGAACTGGTAGTGGATAAAATCCTTTCTAACATGATAAGCTATAGATAGATGATGTTTGATAGATATGTTAGACCAACTATTATTAGCAAGGAGTCAACATATTATACTGGTGCATTGGTCATAAAAACCAAGGCCATATTATTGTGTAGATGTTTACTTTATTTTGCACAGCAATATATTAAAGGTCAGCTGATATTTAGATACATTTCATGGGTGTCTCTCATGTTGTACGGAGATGTGAAGCATTAGCTTAACTAATGTTGTGCATCATTTCCTTAATTCATAGCATCAAAGTGCATGGTTACTTATGGTTTGTGAGTGGACCAATGTGGCCAGTCTAGAATTCATAGGTCACCTTTCCCTCACACTTGTGGCCAAGTATATAGAATATTGACAAAACAACATATTAACAATAACAATTTGGGATGGAGAATATATTATGAATACTCAACTTGTAATTTTGAGATGACTATAATGTATTTGTAATTGTTGACATGAGATGGAACTACTTTGGACCATAGTCGACAATTTTGGCTGTATGGCCACTTAGTGCACAGAAATACAGTCGAACCATCTTTCAACCTGTTTGACCATATTATGCAGTGTAGTATGGGTACTGTCCAGAAAAAATCCCTATAAATTCATTAAAAATACAAAAACTCAGACTTTTTAATTTTCTCCATGTTTCTACATTTCTCCCGCTTGCCCTTGCCCAGTGATTGCTGTCCATGACATGTGCTGAGCTTCATTTGTGCCTGCTGAGTGTATAAAATTTAAAATTTGTGCCTACTAAGTCTGAAAATATCCATCGTAATTCATGCACGAGGGAAAATATCTTCTTTGTGAGATGTATAGACCATATATTTTTTTCCTACTGGATTTCCTGCCCACATATTTTTTCCGTATTGTAGCATATCCATATCCAAATTTGTGTTTGTATTTGGTCACTATGCGTTGGACTCTGGATGAACTCTATATTTGAGGAAAAATAGCTATGCATGGGAACAAAGTGACGCTCAAGTGCCTTATCCCTTTTACATGTGGGATCGCTTGAAAACATGCATTTTTAACATATTATCACTCCACCTATCTACATTAAGTTCATGCATTCTGTAATCACCTAGAAAGGATCCTTATTTTATGTGGAAAAATAAGTAATAAATATACTCTTGTAGGACGTCTATAGAAACATGCTTTTTATGGTATAATCTTGGTGTTTGTAAATTAATGTTTGGTACAAATTAGATATGTACTGCCCGAGTTGTTCAAAAGCAACATATGAGACATGTTATCAACATTTATTATGCATGTTCAAAATCGGGTCACCACTTGTACCTATTTACATCCAAGCATATGTAAAAGTAGGCAGTTTGAAGAATGGACATCTGATTTAGATAGATAGATAGAGAAGTTGAATTATGCTAATTGGAGGGGTCTGGTCCCGTTTCTGTAGGTTGTGTACCAACATTTTATGGGATCTTTGGTGAGCTCATACTGTAATCTGTGTTTCATTATGTTTCTAGTAAATGTGTCAGAGGGACGGTGTGCTTAGGTTCACATAATTGGCTTAGTAAATGGTTAAAGCACCAGATTATTGTGGTTTTTGTTCTTGGAAGCTTCCTGGAGATGCTTGCTGGTCATATGCTTAATCTGGTGAATATACCTTGTGTGATACCAACAAATATATATTTTAAAAAGAAACAAGAAATCAAATTAAACTATACAGAACATACAGAATTGCCCCAGCTATACCTGCAGGTTTTACAAGTCCTACACTTTGTTTTTACAGATAATGCAAAAATAATTCTCTGTAATGGGACTGTCTTCTATACATGATTTTCTCTGATTTTTTATTTTCTGTCTGGAGGTGCCAAACTTGCAATAAAAAGAATAGTTGATGTAACACAACCAACCCCTTAAGTACCTTTTTAAGGGATAGGGCATCAAAATTTCGCTTTCCTCCATCGTCTCGAATCCTCTTCTCGAGCTCTCCATCACCTTCTATTCCTCGAGCTTTCCAACCACTGTTGCCATGCTCAAATCCGAGCTTTGGWTTGGGAGTTATGCCCTTTCGAAGTTCTGCAAGCATCATTGGTCAAAGGCCACATGGTGCCCACATGGATTCACCTCATTCGTACCATTCCACCTGGMACTGACTTGAYCATGGTCGTCATCCCTTAGCGATGGCATGGCTGCTGGAGAGACGATTATAAGGGATGTTCCCCGCCTCTTCGCATCCACCGGGCCTTCGGCCCTTCGTCCTTCCTATCCATGTCTGAATCATTCCAGGAGTTCCGAAGTCCTGGAGTCCTGCCACGTGGCTTCGGCCTTCGGCCCTTTCGACTCATCCGTTATACGACACCCAAACCATCCAGAACTTYGAAGCCCCAGTATCCTGCCACATAGCTCCGGCCTTCGGCCCTTTTGGAGCATACATTCTAACATCCTAAACCTCTCGGAGTTCTGAACTCCCAAGGTCCTGCCACGTAGCTTCGGCCTTCGGCCCTTTTTGGAGCCATATGTTCTAACGCCCTAAGTCTACTGGAGTTTCGAACTCCCTAACTCTTGGGGTCCCATTAGCCATTAGGTCAAGCAACCATGCACCAGGAGATGATACACAACAGAGAATAGAGATGACACGTGGCGCTATCAATGGGAGACGCATGTCACATTCCAATTGGCATATAAGGTCTGTAAAAAACATGAATCAAGGTGACACATGGCATGTCGCACATGGGTCCACATCACCCTATGTGACGTCAGTGTGCCACGTCACTCCGGACTGACAGCCTTCGGGACCATCCCAATACATTTTGTTCTATGATCGAGACAGGTCCACGTAGATCCCCAAATCTACAGCTTCTGTTGCTTCGCGACTTCGGCGTTCGGGGGTTCCACCCGTTCTGGATTGACCATGATCTAGATCCAATGGACGGGAGAGATCCTGAAGCACCCTCGGATTGGCGGTCTGCGTTACTTCATGAGTTCGACGTTCGAAGGTTCTCACTGTTTAACCTCCTTTCTCTTCTGGAGTAGGACTTCGTCGGAGTGCTACAAGCTATCCTTCCATTAGTTGATCAGATGGTTGGGAGAGGTTCTCGAAGGACTCCCCATATCAACGACTCACAATTTTAGCTCAAAGGTCCCTAGGTTTCAGTGTTCGACCACTCCTAGAGGGACACCTGTCAACCCAGAACATGCTAGCAAGATGCGTGGCACCTGCCTTGGGTTACCGACACCTCTTTACTATGTCACAAGGCTAACACACATCATTGGGAGACACATGTCACGTTCCAATTGGCATATAAGGTCTGTAAAAAACATGAATCAAGGTGACACGTGGCATGTCGCACATGGGTCCACGTCACCCTATGTGACGTCAGCGTGCCACGTCACTCCGGACTGACGGCCTTCGGGACCATCCCAATACATTTTGTTCTACGATCGAGACAGGTCCACGTAGATCCCCAGATCTACAACCTCTGTTGCTTCCCGACTTCGACATTCGGGGGTTCCACTAATGCCAGACTGACCACGATCTAGATCCAACGGATGGGAGAGATCTCGAAGCACCCTCGGATCGGTGGTCTGCGTTAGTTCACAAGTTCGGCCTTCGAAGGTTCTCACTGTTTAACCCCCTTTCTCTCCCGGAGTAGGACTTCGTCGGAGTGCTACAAGCTATCCTTCCATTAGTTGATCAGATGGTTGGGAGAGGTTCTTGAAGGACTCCCCATATCAACGACTCACAATTTTAGCTCAAAGGTCCCTAGGTTTCAGTGTTTGGCCACTCCTAGAGGGACACCTGTTAACCAGGAACACGCTGGCAAGATCCGTGGCACTTGCCTTGGGTTACCGACACCTCTTTACTATGTCACAAGGCCACCACACATGGCATCATCGTTGCTCGACGCGTGGACCCCCACGTGCTCTCGACGTGATACACTCGTCCCCACGATCAAATGGTCGAGAGGGGTCCCGAAGGATCCTTAGATCGACGATTCACAACGTATGTTCTCTTGAAGTGGTCAACGTTGGACTGACCACAACGTAGATCCAACGGTCAGGGAGATCTTGAATACCCTTGGATCTATGGCTCGTGTTACTTCATGTCCGAGGAGTAGATTGAGGTTTAGCAAGAGGATGAATCCTACTATGACAGGTATCTGGTCGCCAGCTGCTGGTCATCTGTGAAGTTCCATGGTTCCGATCATATGAGGTGTAGCGCTGGGTTCCATGGTTCCGATCATATGAGGCTTTTGATAAGTTCCAAGGGCTACACCCTTAGCTCTTAGCCGAACTTAGATTAAGGCTGTGGGCATGAGCCTGTGGTTACTTGGACGACTGGTTTGAAGGAAGCGCCTTCCATTCTTAGAACTCAAGTTCTAAAACAGGGAAAGGTAAATCGAGGGATCGACTGGACTCAAACGGTCTTGTGGAGTCTATCCCAACTCTTTACTTGTGGAATTGATACCTGAGTAATCCCTTTGAGAAATCTTTTAACCAATACAAAGGCCAATGCCTCATGTCCCAAAATCGTTAAGAACTCCATCACTGATAGTTTTCCCTTTCTAGGTAAAAGTAAGCAGAAAACCATTGACAGGGGATAATGGTCAAACTCTTCCTCAAAATATTCAGTCGGTTAGACCGCCAGAGTCACAATTACCTAGCATCCAACAAGATACAATAATATGCCATCATCCCTATATATCAAGGATGTATCTATATAGAGCAAATGCAAGTATTCAATTAGACATTTAAATTCAAGTTTGCAGAGTCTATGGAATAGTTATCTATTACAATTGATAGCCGACCAATTGACTGTGGGTGTTTGCCTCTCCACCCAACCGTAGGCTTAGAGGCTTTCATTCTTAGCGCTCTGGCCACCCCGTGCCAAGCCATGATATCACTAAGGAGCTTTTGCAGTTTCTTAGAGATTCTTTTCCTTTCTTCCCCTTAGCATATCTGGATCGCATGCCCTCTGTGGGCATGGTCTCCTTCTTGTCTACCTTCGTGTGTATTCTTGCATGCCTTTTTCCTCCCTAGGAAGGTTTTGGACCTGTCCTGTTCCTTCTATCAGAAGAAACTCGGGTCAGTCTGAGCTTGCAGGAAAACTGTACTCTGTGGTACTTCGAGCTGACGGTCTTTTGTCTCCTCAGCCGGATTCTCCATGCTTCCATTCATGGGGGTAGTTGATTGTTCAACCACCAGTCCTTCTTTCATTAACTGATTTTTCCATGCGATCAGGACGAGGCTTATTATTTCAACAAGGAGAATTTGGGTCATTTGGACATAATGAACCCTCTCTACTGTTTCCTCACTTTTTCCTCTAGTGATATCATGGCCAGTACTTAAAGGCTTCACCCCCACAGTCAGTTATTGGCAATCTAAACAATAATACATTTACATTGTTCACATGCCATAGCATGGTAATCATAATTAATGATTAATTACAAGCTGGGAGAAACAGGGGTGTTACAGTTGACGATTTGCCAATAATAACCTAGATATACAAAAGTGACTTTCCTATGCTTCATAATTAAAACTTGACACAATCATTGCATCAAACCAAAAGAAACAAAAGGAAATTCATCGAGAGATCAATGGTACATTCGCAATGGCAGGGTGTCCTTGCTTCAGTCTTCATCTTCTTTGGTAGTTTGGTCAAATTGTGAACTGTGGAACGTGTCCCAATATCCTTCCAAACTTCTGTCAAACTCCCTTCAAGTATGGTTTTTATGCCCAAATCTTAATCTATTTCTTTTTCAATTTATCCCA
The DNA here is from genome assembly GCA_009831015.1 of Picea engelmannii. Classification (NCBI taxonomy): domain Eukaryota; kingdom Viridiplantae; phylum Streptophyta; class Pinopsida; order Pinales; family Pinaceae; genus Picea; species Picea engelmannii. The sequence goes on along the minus strand of ML788915.1, from coordinate 330,311 downwards.
ACACATCCCGATTAGTGTCGTCATGGTCCTGCTGCTGATGGAGATCACTCCCAAGTTGACAAAATTCAACTTTACAGGTTGTGAATTGCTCTTTATAACTCTAAAGGTTGTGCATTTCTCTTTATCGCTTGTAGTCATCTGTTTGATTGGTCTAATTGGTTTGATTCTGCAAGGCTTGGATGGAGGAATTGAAGCGCTCCTTGGTTACACAATTTGAGTGACCCATTATGCTTTGGAGGTTTTTAACTTTTTATCTCCGGTCAACTTTTCTGCACAGAGAGAACAACTGTCTTGAGTGAAAGATGTCATACATTTAAAAGAGACTGAAGCCTAAATAATTAGGTCCCATGATGGCCTTGGAAATAATTAGGTCTGTAGTAGCTCCTTGGTTTGTCTACTTGTCTGCCTCAATAGGGGAATGTTCTTTCTGGGTTGATTTATTTGGTACAAAATCCTTTCCAAGTTAATATTCATAGGATTACTGTGAGATTCTATTAATTAAGAATCATTCACACATTGCAGGTTTGTCATTCCATTAATGGCTGAGTGTTCCATTGCCTTCATTGATACTTGAGCTTCTGCTAGTTTGTTTGTAGATGTTCTGAGAACCATTTTTACAGAATTTGAAGTTTTCCTTCTGGGTTCTGTATGAGCCCCCCATTCCCAACTTACCCCTGTTTCCTTTATCTGCGCCACATACTCACTGAATATTTACCAGTAAAGCTCGATTTAATTTAATTCCAAACCTGCCTTGTTGGCTGCATATTTGAGTTTTGCATTTCCCTATTTTAATGTACTTGCAATTCAAAACATGATTGGACTGACAATGTGTCATCTATTTGTTTTTCTCTTCCAAGCTGTTCTTCAGGATAGTAAAGAATACCCTTGTGAGGCCTTCTTTGGGAGCTTTCAGTAAAGTCTTCTTTAAACTCTATTAATAGACAATATATACAACCTTTAATACAAAAAGATGGGCTGTCCATGCAGCATTCAGTTTACACCCAAACCTACACTATAGTGGTCGGTGGAGACTTGGTGCAACTTTATACACAATGCCCATCATCACCTCAGTGTTCACGTATCTCGCTTCAGGTTGGGCTGTCCGTGCAGCGTTCAGCACCCAAACCTACACTGCAGTGGTCAGTGGAGACTCTATGCAACTTTAGACACAACACCCATGATCACCTAAGCGTTCATGTCTCTAGCTTCAGTCTGGTGCTTTTCCAGCCCCAGGGGGGTGGTCCTGACTCCTAGGCACTGCTTTTGATTTGCAAATCAAGCTCGGAAGGAGTAAACAAGATCAAGAAACAGAGAGAACTCAAAGAAGTATATACCAATGAGGGAAGGATGAATATGGGAAGACTAGTGCTTGGTCCTTGGGCTATGGAGCCAAAAACAATAGAGGTCCAAGTGGGAAGTGGAGAAATCCAACGGGGCATCTGGTTGAGAGGAATCCCATTGGATGACGACAATTCAACCTCCTTATCACTGTTGGGCAAGTGAGTCCCATAGGAGAAAGAACCCTGCATGCAGTTCTATCTTGGCTGCTTCAAGACCAAGTCAAGCATAAGGGCAAACTGAGCACTCCGTTAAGTCAAAAGCTGCAAGTAGCAATGTATGATGAAGAAAATCACTGAGCCTAACCCTAACACTATGAAATTTTGGGGATTGAGTTATAGTGTTAAATCACAAATGCTCGTACAACTAAGGGAATAACAAATCCACGTAGCATATGAAACAAATAAACTTAATTGAGCGAGATAATTGCTACAACAAGAAGATAAATTTAAAATGATAGAAGGAAAGAGAAGATGAGGACCATGTTGATGTTGGTTGTAGCATCGGACAGGTACTTCCGCATTGGCATGTGTCTAGCATGTGGAAGTTGTCAAAGAATCTTCTAGTCTTCAGTTTACTTTAGTTAAAAGGAATTAATTAAAGTAAAATTGTATTTATTAGTGAATTGAGTTATTTAAAGGACATGCATAGCATGCAACATGTAATCTAAATCTTAAGCGAGTGTGAGAAGTAATCTCAACCGAAGATCACTTTGAAGATTAGAAATAGATTGTAACTCATGATTATGAAAGAAAGGGTAGGGTGAAGGAGGAAGTCACTTCGAGAGGAAGTCACTTGTGTTGAAGGAGTCGACACAGTCGAGACTTTGAGAGGAAGTCACTTTGATGAGAGATCAAAGTGAGAGACTTTTGACGAGAGGTCGAGGTCGAGAGACTTGGGTGAGAGACCAAGGTTGAGGATAGCAAAGAAGGAATTTTGCTAGTGTGAGGAGTGTAGGAGCAAAGAAAGACTTTTGCTTACATTAGAGTGAGGAGATCTCACAGGTTGGGTGAAGAGATTTCATCCAAGTATTGGTCAGAGGGTTGGATCATAAAGGACCGTGATTCAAGATCTTGGATAGGTGGAGAAGGACTTCCATCTAGAGGTCATACAGGTCACGGAGGAGAGAGAGAGTAAAGACAGCCGTAGGTGGGTTTTCGTACAAGATTTCCATACACATACGTGGTTCACAGTGTAGACAGTCACGTATATACATAATTCAGCAGAAGGGAAATCGCGAATGCCTCGGGAAACATGTAAGAACAGGTCGTACAATAGCATAGGATTTTCCAGGTTTGTCTGCAGTGTATAATTCTCTCAGTGGGCCATTTTCCCTGTTACAAGAGCCTTGATTTGACCTTAATAAAAACATCATTGGACTGGTTTTTTCTCCGGGGTTTTTTTCTAGGTGTTTATACTCGAAAATATTGGTGTGCTTGATTTTGTTTCCTTGTTTATGTTTCCGCTGCATGTTTAGTTGATTACTCAGCTGTGCTTTTAGTAGATAAAGTGATTTTATTTTGAGCTAACTGCCGGGTGTCGAGTAGAGTGGTAAAATGATCAACATGGTATTTGTTTATACCAATAGTTGAATCTGCTGGAAATCAACAGACCAAACTACTCATTTTATTGATATCAAAGACCGAGAACAAATTACACGGGGGAATGAATCCTCATTATCCAACCCCTTTCTCCATGTTTGGAAACTAATTAAATAGATATTTCTTCTAAGTGGTGCACCTTCCTTGGCCAAGTCATCCATGTGAACTTCACTAAACCTCGAACTGAATTGGAACTGAAGTAGTCTCTCATGCAAGGCATAGTTATCTCTAGATGTAAGTGGATAAGGTTGCAGGCAAGGCGCACTTAACTACAGTTGAATGGATAAGGTTGAGTTCCAAATACACTGCATGTATCCACCTCAATGGGAGTCATTAGCCCTCATCGATGAACAGACAGGGAAGTTGGTTGCCATATTTCCACTACTAAATCTTATGCGTCAGCAACTTTATTTCCATCCATGGCTTGGTCACTCATGGATATAAAGATCCGATTCAGGTATGGATGGACTCCACATGTGCAGCTCGACAAGATTATGAACTATCAATCACTGATTCTTTCAAACAGCAGGAGAAAACAATTGAGACAACCATGATTTCACATTGCAATCCAATTGCTGTGATGAAATTTTTCTGTTCACCCAACTCTTGAGGTCACCAAGGTATATTGTTCTTGTTGCACAATGGATGGAGTTTGCTTGTAAAAAGACAGCTGGTTATATCAATAAGATCTTAGGGTTTTATCCTTTAAGTTGTGTATACCAGCTGAAATGTTATATTTTCTTACCATGGTTCACATACTTTGTTGTATGGCAGCCACATTTGAAAATAAGTCCCATAGTGTTTTTAAGTTGCATGCTTGTCTGCATTGGAAATTTGACTTCATTTAGCAGTTTGTGATTTGTTGTTAGGTTAAGGTAGGGTAGGTTTACCTTTTTGAATAAGTTCATTAGCTGAACATCAGTCCAGTTTGTCTTATTGTAGCAGAAGCAGTTGCAGCAACAGAGTCCAAATCTATATGTAGAAATCTGAGAATAGTCAAAGGGACCAGTCACATTCTGCCATGAAGCCAAAGCTGTTATCCTGAAGTTTGTATTGAGCCAAGGTCCCATCAATGATATATCCGAGTCTTATTGTCAAAGTCATGTCCAAGTCCTGGTATTAGTGGGATTTTAGGTTTTCAAATTGCACTTGTTAGCAATTAACCAAAATTGTATGCAGCTACATTAAATGAAGACAATGCACTTTCCAGGTTATATGTCCAGATCAAGCAAATATTTAGAGAAAAGCAACTTTGGCATTGGGATTTTAATGCAGATTGCAAAATCAATGGTACAGAAGTTTGAACAGTAATAAGTAGTTGGCTATTCCCAAAGATTTCTAGATTCTCAACATCCCAGAGGGGGATACTGCCACTGCATGGAGCCACTGTTAGCATCCAGAGTTCCATCAATGCAATTCTCGTGCTAACTTCCAAATTTGTGCATCAGGCTAGTTCACTGGGGGCAATCCTTTGCAGGATTTGTTGGTATAGCAATTCCAAATAATTCGTGTCAGATCAGTCCATCCCTGGGGACCATTTCCAATGTTGCAGTTTGATATTCAGAGATAATTCATGATGGTTTATAGGTGCGTTTGGAGTGTGCTGACAGTTTGCATGTGACATGTATGCAATTTTGAGGCGCTGCTATATTTAGCAGTTCGTGTTTAGAGGTTTCACATGTTGGATTTGATAACATATCCATTTTGTTTGTTATCATGCAAATCTAAGGAGACCATTTTTTGCGACATGCGAGGTGTTTTGTGATACTGCTATTTTTAGCAGTTGGGGCTACAGATCTTGCATGGTGAAACAAACAACATACTCTTCTTCTTTGGAGAAACATTACATGCATGGTGATGCTATTTTTAGCAGTGTCTCTCTCTAGGTATGCTAGATATAGTAAGTGTTGCCATGGGCGTTATTTTGGCATTTTGAGGTTCCTATTTGTTAGGAGATTGAGCTTGATTTTTTGAGGTTCCTATCTTTCTTAGGAGGTTGAGCTTGACATTTCGAGGTTCCTATTTTTTAGGAGGTTGAGCTTGACATTTTGAGGTTCCTATTTTTTAGGAGGGATCATTGCTATTTTTAGCATGTCTCTTTTTAGGCAATGATGTGGTGCTTACTGGGTGATGATTGGTTTAGAGAGATGTTGCCATGTGTCTAAGAGTGTGTAAAACATCATTTCCATAATTATATTTTGATGAGCATGATGATATTGACACGTCTTGGTGTGGATAAAGACAAATAATTAATAAATTTAATAATATCAGATATCTTTGGAGTAAGTTTGGACAATATTTCGTCTTATCCATGCAAGGAGTAGAACCCCCTTGTATTTGTGATCTACTCTCGGGCTTTGATATTAATAAAATGAGTAGTTTGGTCCTTAGTTGTATGAGCATTTGTGATCTAATGCTATGATTTAATCCTCAAAATTTCATGGTGTTAGGTTTAGGCTCAGTTATTTTGTTAATCAGAGTTTGTTACTTGCAGCTTTGACCTGACTGAGTGCTCAGTTTTCATTTATGTTTGACTTGGTCTTGGAGTGACCATGATGAATTGTATGTGGGGTTCTTTCCCCAATGGGATTCACCTACCCAAGTGATAAGGAGGTTGATTTGGCCTTGATCTAGTGGGTTTCATCTAAATTGGATGCCCCCATTGGATTTCTCCACTTCCACTGGGACCTCTATTTTTCTTTTGACTCCATAGCCCAAGGAGTAGGCATTGGTCTTGCTGGATTCATCCTTCCCTCATTGATATATCCTTCATTGCGTTTTCTCTGTTTCTTGATCTTATTTACTCATTTTGAGCTCGATTTGCAGATCAGAAGTAGTGCTTAGGGACACCCCCCTAAGGTTGGAAAAGCACCAGCCTGAAGTGAGAGACATGAATGTTGAGGTGATATTGGGCGTTGTGTCTAAAGTTGCACCAAGTCTCCATTGATCATTGTAGTGTAGGTTTGGGTGTAAACACCTCTACAAGCAAGAAACTCAATAGACATAGGTTGTCTGATGTTAAAACACCCACTATCCTAGCGTCTAAAACAAATACAACCTGCACAAACAAACCTCAATACATAGAACCTAAAATCTACAGCTCTAAACTATTCATCATACGATAGGAAATGATAGTGTGTATTGGGAGCTCATGCTCCCTCTGGTTTGACTTTTTTTTCCTTTGAGCCTCTTGATCTCTATCCTTTGTTTTCCTATGAGGGCATTAAAATCCTCAGTAATCATCAAATGTAGATAATCCTCCTTTGGAGCTTGAACATTAGAAGCATCCTCCTAATTGGAAGTATTCAAGTCATATCGCCCTTTATTGTATCCAAGGGAGGGGGGTGAACATTGTTGGAGTAGATGAAGGTGTAGCAGGGGACTTTGAAACACAGGAGGGAACACCAGAGGGTTACAAAGTAACATATGGAGCAGCAACAGGGGGCTTGGAAGTGGTAGGAGACTTGTCAAGGGAAGAAGAGGGCTTTGCCGTAGTGTGTGTGCTTCCCAAATACTTCCACCAAGGAGTTTTATGTTTAAACCATAATATGGATGAGCACTACCCTTTATATTACTATTCTTAGTATGGTTTAAACCCCCATAATTCTACTTATGCATTTTGCAGATGAAAGCTACAGGAAATGTGCTACTCGTAAGAGATTTTAGGAATGAGACATTTTTGGATGGTGAAATTATATGAAGCGGCTGTTCATATTTTATTTCCTAGTTGCAAAGATTTTAATTCTTCATTTAGTATGCAATGTTTGGGTGGACATTTATAGTTTGGTCATTAGGTACTTAGTTTCTGATAGTTCTTACGGTCATTAGAAGTCTAATAGTTCGTATGGCCATTAGAATTCTAAAATCTATTATTTGGTATCTTTCATGGTCTGAAATTTCTGGAGAAAGATATGCTGCATTTTATTGCAAAATAATGCTCTGTGCTATCCTTTTTCAGCAACGCTTTGGTTTTCCATGAAACTTGAAGAACTATTCTGAAAACACTATTAGGGGAGGATCATAGTGACAGTTTACTAGTCTCAACTTCTCAAACCAGATATCAATAGTTCAAGCCTCAAGGCTGGTATTACTATTTTCCAGTAGAGTGCATTTCTCTGCTTGGTTAGTCTTAGCTTTTAGCTAAATCACTAGTTTTAAGCTTTTTAACTGAAGTTTTTTCAGACTGGAAAGCATGAAGTCATATGCCATATTGAGAAATTACTTTGTTGCATGGCTCATTCACCTTGCTGTGCCAGGTATGCTTGAAAGGATGCGTAGTTCTGTATATATAAACATGCATGTTGTCGTGTAATATTTGTTTAGCCGTTCACTAGCAATTCTCTGCTAAGTGCAGCTCAGCAGGGCATTGCTTATATTTTCTGGAAGATTAGTTTTATAATCATTTGATAAAATATTTGAACTGAGCATATACAGTGTAGATCTCTTTACCTTTTTATGAGTATGATATCTATACTATTTTAGCAGATGTTAACCAGAAAATTTATTCTGAAGACTGATCTAAAGATCTAAAAGTTTGCTCTGGTTTCCCCTTTTTAAGATGGGATCATTTGGGTTTGATTTTAGTGGCATCTCTATTTTTCATGCTGTAAACATTGTGGATTGATGAGTGTTATAAAAGTTGTGTACTATATTGCAAGGCTTACTAAGTTTCTTGAGCTTCTGGATGAGTATGGACATATAGGTGTGTATGAAGGAAGCCTGCTACACCTATGCTGAGATTTTATTTGGCATATGTCAAGTTGTTAGTAGCTGAACTATGTTCAGGCTTATAATATTAGTTTGTTGTATATGGGGCTGCAAACATTCAGAAAACAAAGACATTTTCTGAAATTGGAGGTTTAATATTATGTGGTTTCTGATTCTTGTCTTCTTCTGTTTCTAGCACCACATTCAGTTTTCTTCTTGGTCCGTAATCGTCATCATCAAATCTCATCTTGTAATGACTCTCTAATGATACATTCAGTGTTTGCCTTCAGTTGCAGACTTTACTACGACAGGAGACTATAAAATAAGATAAGGTAGTGTAAATACATGGTGGGAGTGTGAAAGCAACTCCGATCACTACTCTAGCAAAAGTAGAAAAAGAGCTAAATTAGCCAATACAAACAAAAAATGTAGTGCTCATACAAAACCATGCTGAGATTAAAATGCAGATGTCAAGGTGTGATGGAATTAGAACTAGAATAAAGAGAGAGAAGAAGAGATCCATCAAAGATCAATCATTGTGAATGGGTCGATGCACATGTTGTTTGGAGAATACTTGGGGCCAAGGGTGCCTACTTATGTGATCTTGGGAGAAGCCTTGGATCAAGAGGTCCATCACTCCCAACATCCAAGGACATGGGGAATAATCTTTGAATGGAACACTCATTGCTCAAATGGACCTAGAGGACAATGGTTTGTGTAGAGCGTGTCTAATGTTGTGACCTCCAAGAGTGGTTTTTGTGCAACTTTGGTGGGATCTAGAATTGGAGCTCCCCAAAAGTCCTCTGGAGGTTTGGAGTCAAGAAGAAATCCGAAGTCTCATTGATATAGTGTGTGAATTGATTTAGGCTTGAACTTGCCATTTGTAGCCACCACAGAGATGACAAGAAGGAATAAAGAAATGATCCACCTAATGGGATCTAGCCAAGAAGGTCCACACAAGGTCCAAGACTTTTGCTCTAACACCTCCATCTTGAAAGGAGTTTGGCATCTATGGTCGGGATAGTGAAACGAGGAGAGGGAGCCTCACGAGTCTCGATAGAGGCAATGAAACTACACTTTGATCTCATAATAGAGGGGACATTTGAAGATGAGGTTCTCCTCTGATTGGGTCTTGCAAGTGATAGTGTTGGCAAGTCCTCTTGGGGCCTGGGATGTGGGATTGGTGATTTGTCTCAAATCGATGCTCATATATTCAGGTTCAACAATAAGATTCTCCCTCAACAACATAAAGTGCTCGGAATAGAATGCCATCTTAGGGTTAAGTCTTTTGTTGGGGGGTGGGGAAAAGGGCGACCCAAGTGACCTGGATGTATTACTTGCTTGTAGATGTCCTCGCCAATCATCACATGGTTCATGTCGTGTTTAGATTGTAGAAGGCGACTTAGAGTGTTTCAAGAGTGCTTGAAATGAGGAAGTTGATCACTGTAAATGACAATCTACTAAAGCAACTAAGAAGCCTCCAAAAACCTTTCGTCAAGGGGTCCTAGGGAAGTAATATCCTTTGAACCATGATGTGCTAGGTTGCGGTACTTATCACTCTTGAAAGCATAGTTTCTTGAGTCCAAACTCTATAAAGAAAGAAGACAAGTCTAAGGGTGGGCCTCAAAATCTACTTAGTTGATCCATTGAGGACTTGTTTGTTTGCAATGGATGATGTGTTGTAATAGAAGGGTTTGCACTGCCTTGTCCTAGCCCAGTGGACTTTAAGCAAACCAGGGCTCAAGACTATGAAGCCATAAAGGTTAGTGGGTTTGATGATTGTGTCCTAGTGTTACATCTAGGACACCATATCTTGGAAGTGATGTTGAAAGCACTCTCTTGAGTAGGGCAAGGGAACCGTAACCTATTGTAAGTTGACATTGGAAAATATGCCTCAAGTTGATTGAGGTTCTAAGAACTAAACTCGTAAGTATGTGTATGTTGTGGTGATCTCAATCTTGTCCTCTTTGAAGTGGCACTGTAGCGAGAGATAATGCACTTAGATACATTTAAGATCATAACCTTGGTCTTACCAAGGTTATCATCCAATGTCTAAGATCACAAAAGTTGGATAGGGTGTTGATTTGTCTACATAGTGCCTCAGGTGATGAGGCCAAAAGTATCACATTGTCAACAAATAAAAACAAGGAGATCAAGAAAGGAGATCAAGACGTGGTGTAGAAGACATAACTTGCATGTGCTTCTTGAGAAAGCAAAGCACTGCAACTCATCAATATAGATCCCACTCATCAATATAGATCCCAAAGGAGAGTATATGAGAGAGAGCATTGATTTGATCCCTACCTTCTTCCTAATAAAGTTTGAGAGGTCGTGTGGGTGGTGTGAAGTTGCCCAAGCAACAACTCATATGCATTCTAAGAATTATAAATGCATTTTTTCTATAAAATGAGTGATCCCATTAAATGGGTGGTTGGAGGTATGAGTTATGGAGGTTTGGCTATGAAATGAAATTGTGGGGTTTTAGTGACGGATTAAATAGTAAGTTCCTTGACTCCCATTGGTCCTAATAAAGTTTGAGAGCTTGTGGGTGGTGTGAAGATGCCCAAACAACAACACATGTATTATAAGAATTATAAATACATTTTTTCCTGTAAAACTAGTGATCCCATTAAATGGGAGGTTGGAGGTATGAGGTATGGAGGTTCGGCTATGAAATGAAACTGTAGTGTTTTAGTGAGTGATTATAAGACTAAGTTCTTTGACTCCCATTGGTTGCGACCATTTTTGTTGTTTTAGTGAGTGATTATAAGAGTAAGTTCTTTGACTCCATTGGTTGTGACCATTTTTGTTGAGCTTTCCCATAATTGTTCTTTATCTCTCTAATATGATCACTTCTTATTATTTCATGGTTGATTTATGGTTTGTTGTCATTGTAGTGGCATCAACATCTATTCCGAAAACATTTGAAATTACTACTTAAACATTTGAAATTACTACTTTGAATATCATATGCTTCGTTTAGGTGCTATGCTTGGAATTAAATTCGACTATTTATTGTTGTCATGGGTCATAATTTCATTTAAATTAATAAAGTCCTCTTCTTGAGGTGCATCATGCAATGCTCCCATTCAAACATTATTTAAAACCAATGCCACTTTGTGAGGTAAAGCTATAAGTTTTTTTTCATCCTTAAGCACATGATATAGATTCACCTTCACCTCCTTAAACTAGGTAATGACCTTTTGTTTTATTGATGATATTTTATTATTATTATTATTATTATTTGAATCTTTTGATTTTCTAAGAACTATATGGGCATCTAACAACAATGAATCATTGTCAATTTTTTTTATTCTTTGATTACTTATGATATATAAAACTGCAATGCCATTATTAAGGCATGTAATTATGTTTTATTATATATATATTGTTATAATATTTTATATTTTTATAAATATTTTTGTTACCAAGAAAAACTTTGTGGGGAAATTTAATGGATGTTTTTCCAAATGGATGATATTCCTAGTAAACCCTTAATGTATACTAGTACTTTTAATCCAGGAGATTTGAACTTGGGATATAAAACTAGTCGAATATTGAGTAACATTGGTGACAATTTAATTGAACTAACCCCTTGAGTTTATGTTTCACGAACATATACAATAACACTCAATATTTAGGAAAGCACATACTAAAATAAATTATTAGGGTTTTGAGAATTTAAATTTCTACATATTTAATTGAATAATTTCTACTTATTTAAATGATCAAGCTAACTTTGCTGTACAATCTATAGTGTTAAAACAAATTTTCAATACTCAATATTTAGGAAAGCACATACTAAAATAAATTATAAGGGTTTTGAGAATTTAAATTTCTACATATTTAATTGAACAATTTCTATTTATTTAAATGATCAAGCTAACTTTGCTGTACAATCTATAGTGTTAAAACAAGTTTCAAGTCTTGGAAGATTTTGGTATTTTAAACAGATGTAAATGTACAATCTAGCCTTAAAACAATTTTTCAAAGGCTGGAAAATTTTTGTTTTAAAATAGATGTAAATGTACAATCTATACTGTTAAAACAACTCTTCAAAGCTTGGAAAATTTTGGTATTTTAAACCGATATAAATGTTACGAGGCAAAGTATCATAAAATGCCAACCCATGAGCTCAGAGTCTTTTTGGCCCTTAATTAGGAATTAATTCATAGAATGTTACATCATTGTCTTGCTATATGGAAAGTACTTCATGAAAATTGGTTTGCTATGATATAATTTTTTAACAGTGATAAATATTGCTTGCTATGATATAATTTTTTAGTAGTTATAAATATTGTTTTAATAGTGATGGGTTAAATTTGAAAGTAAATAAAGTACATAATTTTTAATTTTTAATAGTTGTAGTAAATAAAGCAGATAATTTTTAATAGTTGTAAGTCAAATTTGAACACATAAATAAAGTAGATATAATTTTTTTTAAATTTTTAATAGTTGTAAATGTTGCTTTAATATGCATATGTTTTTTTATCCAAATTTGAGAATGATAAAAGGTTAATGTAAATAAAGTAATTTTAAAGAATGCATAATATTTGCATAATTTAAAATTAACAATATTATGTTAATGCGGTAACTAATATATTACTTGGATTTTATTTGGATCAAGCAATTGATAGGATACTTTGTTGTGGTTGTTTGTATTTTGTGGGTTGATCACAACATATTACATAATTACGAGTAATTAATAACATGCTTATGCCCTTAATTTTTTGCTTGATTCATTTCTAGTTATTGGTTTGTGATTGAAGGTTTATGGTTAAATGGTTCATCAATATAGAGCTTAATATGTAGAATAATAAAAGATAATGTAGACAAAAATATATAATAACTTGTTGAGTATTAGCAATCATCGTGTATTTTAACAAGTCTAGGCTCACATAATTAAACAATGCAATAACAAATACACAAATAACACAAGATGTCTTGGGAAAACTCTAGCTTTGAAATGACTATCTAGCTTTGGCTATTATTATTGACGCACTTACATTTACAAGGCTCTCTTGTTATAAGCACAAGAAATAAAATATACAATGTCAATGTAGAACTCACCATAAAGAGTTCTCTTCCACAAATTGGTCAATTGGTGTATAAGCACAAGAAATAAAATATACAATGTCAATGTAGAACTCACCATAAAGAGATCTCTTCTACGAATTGGTCAATTGGAGTATAAGCACAAGAAATAAAATATATAATGTCAATGTAGAACTCACCATAAAGAGATCTCTTCCACGAATTGGTCAATTGGTGCATGTTTAAGTTGATCTTCCCACATCTATGAATAGTGCAAATTTGGTGTAAACTTGACTTGTGGATGATCTTCTATCTCGTATGTTCCTTGCTCATTAGTCGAACATTTAGTGCAACCTCCAATAGCGTCTTCCCAATCAAACCCTTATTCCATTGATAACTTGAGGTTTTATTCTTATGTTCTTGGGTATGTCAAAGGAACACAACCTTTGCGACCATTTCTTGAACTGTGACTAAAGCTCAAGTTACAATACCTCACTAGTATTTTGCAACATTTTGTATTCTTTTAAAATTCAATAATTTGGGTTCTCTCATTGCCATGTGGCATCTGATGATTGGTCATAGAGTCCATGTATTGATACCTTAGGTGTCCATGTTCTCTACCATGTAGGTTGCCACCTCCTTTGTCATGGGGCATCTCCTTTCTTCTATTTGTAGATAGAGGTTTCATCTTAAGCTATGTGGAGGTAGGAAGATCTTTTCCTCCACATAATATTTAGTGTTTGTGGAATGTGGGGCACAAAGCGATAAGCTTTGCGTGAAACATAGAGGTTACTCCTATTGTTGCACGATCAAAATTTTGCATGGAATGTGAAGGTTACTCCTATCGTTGCATGACTAAAATGTTGTGTGACTTGATCTCTGTTTAGCTAATCCAACACAATCCTTTCCTTTAGCCACTCTACTTGTATAGTGTTTGTGTGGAGTGTGAAGCTAATAAGCTCCTTCCACTTTTCCCACACCTTTGCAAGCATAAAATATCTTATCCTTTGCATGCTTTGTTCATTTTCGAGGGAAAACAAGAACTTCTCTAAGGCATAAATTAAAGATCTCCATACATGGATTTCAAGGGTTCTTAAGCACAAAGGAATCAATAAGAGAACTTACAATTACTCATTTTGATATTTCAAAGATTCATTCAATTCACACCTTAATCGGAGGAATTTGGTTGGCAAAAGCTCTAAGGAAAGATGGGTATACTTGTTTGCAACTTGGTTTCTTTCATAACACTTAGTTTTTCTTGAAATTTGTCCCCCGAGGCTAATTTTCCAAATTCCTCTTGGTCATTTTTGAGATAGTGGAACCTTTTTTTGCAAGATTGCGTTCTCTAATTTTTAAAGTGCCTTCAATGCAAAATCTTCTAATGTAGGCAAAACCTGTTCTTCATTTGTCCCATCCAACATGGAGGGTTCAAACAATTTCAATTTCTCCACATTGATCATTGAATACTTTCTTGTATAAGGAGGTAGGTTTAATTTAAAATCATTATCATTGAGTTGCTCAATGATCTCGAAAGATCCATACATTAGAGGCTTTAACTTCTTGGCTTCCCCTTGTAGGCGTTCTTTAATAAGATAGAGTCACACTTTGCCTCCAACACAAAATTTGTGATCTGTTCTATGCTGGTCATGTATGAGCCTATACTTGTGTTGACTCTTCTCAAGTTGCTTTTGTGCTTTCAAATGGACTTTCTTGATCTTCTCTACGAATCCCTTTGCTTTGCCTCCACTTGCATTTTTTGTGTTTCTTTTTTTTGCTGTCCATAAACAACATCAAAAGGTGAGGGTGGAAAACCACAAAAACAAGTTTCAAAAGGTGATATTTGAGTGGAAGAAAGAATTACCCTATTGTAAAAGTTGAATATAATATCCATGTTCAGTGCATGTCTTAAGATGCTTGATGTTTTATCATCTCATGTATTGGACCAAAGCTCTATTCATAGCTTGAATGTGCTCATCAGTCCAAGGATGAAAATCAATAGAATACTCGTCCAAAACTTGCCTAGAAATCTATAGTCTTGATCAAACATTATTAAACTTAGCAAACCAAAATGTATCCATACATTTACAAAGAACAATTACATGGAACTTGTTAAATGAAACTATGGACTAGTTAAATGAAACTTGGACTAGTTAAATGCATCCACAAGTTAATTTTGGATCACACTTTAACTAGTTAAATGAAACTTGGACTAGTTAAATTTCATCTTAAGCTATCCAAATGTGTCCATGGACTAGTTAAATGTATCCA
>ML788915.1:294424-305072 GCA_009831015.1 Picea engelmannii | reverse complement strand
AAAACTAGTTATTATTTTGGGAATATCTCCTAGAGACTTGTAGTTATTTAAGTAATTGGTGGTATCCATAGTGATTTAAGGAGGTAAGTGATGCTATGTAAACTTAGGACCATTGATGGGTTCTTTATGCAAGAAAAATATTTGGAGATGGACAAAAAGAAAGGACAACCAAATCGTTTCAAGCAGAGAAACAAACAAGGCACTTCCAAGGAGGAAAATAAGTGGAAAGGAAAGGGTAGGAATACAACAACCACTATACATTAGTGCAAGGATCTATATGATCACGGTAATCATTGCACTATTTATGTTCATACCAAAGATAAGTTTTGGATGCTGCATTTGGAGTTGAATCCAAAGAACCACAAGGAGCCCAAGAAGAAGAACATGCTTGTGGATTTGGGGAACCAAGTAGAGTGCAATATATTTATGAAGTAGAGGTGGATGTGATACCACTTGATGTGTGTGTGTAGTGTTTGGAAGTCCCTACATGTCCGCAAGGGATGTAACCATAACAAGGAGAGGAAACCATTATTTCATGATTAAAAAGGGGGAGTCCTTAATCATCAATGCTACAAAGTTTAATTCAAGATCTCTTGAGTAAGTGCCAACCAAGCCAAAAAATTGCTTAGCTTAAGTATGAAGTTTGGGTTGCTCTTCTTGAGACTTAAAAAAAAAAGGAGACGAGTCATCAAAGGTAAAAACCTATTTGGAGGGATGTGGGTCAAGATCTCTCGAGTAAGTGCCAACCAAGCCAAGAAATTGCTTAGCTCAAGTATGGAGTTTGGATTGCTCCTCTTGAAACATAATCAACAAGGAGATGAATAATCAAAGGTAGAAGCCTCTTTGGAGGGATGTACTAAAGGTCCATTTTCTAGTACCTGCCAATCCTAGTCATTTGGCCGCATTACATTATATAAGTTACAACACTTGTCAGAGGAGATTTTGTAGGTGTACATAAAAATGTTTTGAGGGCCTAAAGGGTTACACCTCATAAATGGGATTGTAGCTCGAAATCTACATGTACAACAACCTAGAGGTACTTGGGATAGGACTTCCTTCTTAATTGCACCAAAGAAGTTGCATGAAAGTAGACTTGCATGGATTTCAAAGGGAAGTTGTGCGAGTGTCAATTAAAGAAAGTTGCACAAGTGTATGAAAACCCACTTTTATAATATTTTTCCAAACTCTTTTGAGGTGATGTAAAGTAACCATGAGGTAGCCTTGTTGTGCGATGTTCTTTTCCACTAATGATATCTTTAGATGATCGCTTGAGCATCCTTGTGAGAAAAATAAAGGTGACAAAACTTACCTATTCTATAATGGGAGGAGAAGGAATATTTAGTTGTAGTAAGCATGTGAGAGTTCATTCAATCATTGTATCTTGAAGATGAACTTGTCTTGAGTCTTTGTACTCGTCTTTGTGCAAGGGAGGAATGCACTAGGATTTGTGAGAGCCAAAACCTAGACGAGACATAAAGTTCTAGGGTTGAAGTCTTTGTCTAAGAAGGACCTAGGATTTGTGGCAAACAAACCCTATAGGTCGAGGCCTTTTAATCTAGTAGTCAAGGAAGGATTTCCTAAACTTTGGATGGAAATCCTTATTGTTCCTATTTTAAAAGGGGTGACAAAGACGATCCATCAAATTATAAGACTATTATGACAACCCCTCTTTTGGAGAAGTTGTATGGACTAAAATTGGAGAAGAAGATTAGCTTATGGCTTGAAACTCGTGATAAGAAAGATAAGGGGAACATTGGTTTCTAGAATTATCATTCAACTTTAGGCCACCTAATTATTCATTGGATTATAATTGTGGATTGTCATAACAACAAGGTTAATCTATTGTCTTGTTTTGTTGATTTCATAAAATATTTTTCCATCGATGATACTGGGGGTCGAGGGTTGCAATGATAAGGATTTACAAGAGGTCATTATGAGGTTTAGAAATAACAAGGGTTGGTCAAAGGAAATTAATTGCAACATAGGGGTTAAGTAAGGTTGTGCTATGTTGTCTCTTTTTTTTGTATTTATATCGACAAGTTAAAGGATTCCTTGGAGGAAGCAGGTTAGCAAGCATAGAGCGTTGGAAATTGACCATCCTCCTCCTTCTCTATGCAAATGATATTGTCATTTTAACAAGATGCTCTTCTCACCTTACTATGTGGCTTGAAATTCTCAAAGATTTATATACTAACTCCAAGATGTCTATAAATACAATTTAAAAAATGAAATGATAATTAAAATGAAACAAATAACACACTCTAATTTATTTACGATAATACCAACTTGGAAGAAGTCCATTTTATAAATACATCATAATTGATTTTCATCACAAGCTAATTTGGAATTGTAGTGTTGAAAAAGTGTAAATGGAGGTTGGAAAACATATTTTGTTCTTGAGAATAATTGTAAATCTACATATTTTTGTTTTTTTCGAAAAAAAAGAAGGTAGTCTTCAATACCTTAGTTACCTCGGTGATTTTGTATCACGATAAAATTTGGGGTTGCAATATTTCTAGGGAAACTTGGGGTTGCAGATCCAAAATCTATTTGTAAAATAACCTTAAATTTAAATGCAATGCACCACATCCTATCCTCCTTTTAAAAGTTGAGCTTCCTATTATTGATAACAAGGCCATGATTGATAATAACCACAAGCTCAGTAGAATAAACAATGAAAGACTTCATATCATTGCTTCAAACATTAGTAAAGGTCATTCAAGGCTCAAAAGAGATTGGACTAAAGATTGAGTCTCTTGTTTAAACCATTGGGAGATAGTAAAGGAGGATGACCTCCAAGATATCAATATTATTAAAAGCACTATCATAACTAAGTTTTAAAATAAAATGTAGAGTGATAAGGAGATTGAGAATAGGAGAAATTTGAATTATTATAAAGAAATCATTCACTCCAAATTTGATGATCAAAATTATTTCTCCATTGTTACTAATGCCATAAATAAAATAATTATTGCAAGAAAAGAACGAATTTCAAAACATAATTCCTAATAAAAAAGAACTCCATAACTTGTTAACCAATAAGAATCAAACAAAATTTAGAAATCAAAATTTAGAAATTACATCTCAAGTTATACAATCATGTCCAAGTTATACAATCATAAAAGAGAAAATAAATTTTGATAATTGTTTTAAGTTTATAAGTTTTATTAGACAATCATCACACTATGATCATCAACATTTTATTTATTTATTTATTTATTTTTTATTTTTTCTTATAATTTATTATAATAAATTAAAAGGATCAAACAAATTAAATATTTAAAAAATAAAATATTTTAAAAATAACATTTTCACATACAAATTTTATCTTCAAATCTATCAAAGTAAACCCATAGCAAGAAATAACAAATATATAATTTAAATAAAATTATTGTTACAACATGGTAAACAATAATAAGGAAATAAACACATGCATTAAACACTATTGTTTATCTATGACCAAGAATTTAACAATTTCAATGCATCTCCAAGCATCTATTGCTCTTCATTGGCTTTGGCTTTGAACCACCTAAACTTTTATTATTTCCACGAGTGACTTTTATTTTTGCATGCCTTTTCCCAATTGGAATAATGGCAATGGGATTTTTCTCTAATATCTTAGATATATTCATTAATACAACAAAGATTATAATACATAAACAAGATGAATTATTAAACATATTTAGTCAAAATGGTCAATCAATATTTTTTCCTTTTACAAATTAACAAGGGGAGTTGCAGAGCAACAAGTCCCTGTCGAGAAGGTAGAGGACTTTGTCTTAGGAAAGAAATTGCCTAATTCAATTAGAGTTAAAATGACACAATGAAATTTTATGTAGTGTGTAAATTGATGGAATTCTGATACACCAACACTATAAATCTAAAGAGTAAAAACATAGTAAATGCACCATAAAATTTTGTATTTCTTATTATAGTTCGATGCCAATATTTAAGAGTTTTTGTAGTACATATCTTTTGAGGTGCGTAACGACATGTCAGGGGATCATCTCAATAACGTTAAATATGAAGTGGGTTGAACACTACCAGAATAATAAAAGACTTCATTCAAAGTTCGTGATTGAACTGTGAAGCTATTATCAGATTATGATATTAGTAAAAATCCTAAGTTTATAGTTTGTAATCGAGTGAAGGAAAAAGTACACCTTACGAGGATACATTTTATGACTTTTAACGTAGATGGTGTCTTAAAGATGTATTTTCTGTTTCAAATTGAATTTATTTACAGAATTACATAATATTATGAACATCGTAACCTTATTATTGTTGTTTTTGTTGGGTTGATTATTTTTGTTGCAGGTCATGCAGAGTAGTTTCGGTCGTTTTATAGATCAGAGGGTTTTCTTTCAAACAGAGCTATGCAGCCATCAATTGTGGAGATAGATGCAATCTGTCTCTTTGCATTTAAATTAAAGGAACTGCAAATCTAAAGAGTAATATTTCTTCTCTTTACATTTAAAATAAAGGAATTGTAAATCTGAACTGTAAATAGAATAAATTATATGTTACCATAACTGGATTATTCTATAAAGGATATAGAAACAACTAGCAATGTAATGAAATAAAATAACTAAAAAAATAACCTGGATGTATGGCCTAGTGCACTTACGGACCAATTTGGAGAAGCCTAATTTAAAAATATAAATTGGAACTAAGCAAAAACAATGTTGAAAGAAAGAAAGAAAAAAAATATAACTATTATGTTCCTATCTTAACCTACACAAGCTCACTTGAGATTCACATAGAACCAATGTAGCCATACACCAACACTATTATAATAACAATTATAGATGCAATCTATCTCTTTGCATTTAAATTAAAGGAGCTGTAAATCTAAAGAGTAATATATCTTCTCTTTACATTTAAAATAAAAGAACTGTAAATATAAACATGAGGTAAATCCTATTTGCTCTGGACAGTTGTCCCTTAATATGCATTTGGATACTTGCACACTTCTATGATTCATTCTTTGTGTAAGATGACCTTGTCATGATCTATTGTGAAAGTGCTTTGAACATGGAAATCACGTAAACTGTAAATAATATCAGATGTGTTTTCTAAGTATTTTTCATAGGTGATATCTTGTAAGAATGGGCATAATGGGCATAATGTCATTAGTAGTGCATCTTTTACAATGCATTCTTTCTGGATGTTTTCCATTGTTTGAATAATGCATTGCAGTCGAGGGGAGCGTCTGTATGTGGTAAGCTGTTCACATTTTGAACATTGGAGTTTGTCATCATCAATGGCTCCAAATGTCTCTGTGGGTAGATTGCAGATGTTGCAAATTGGCACAAATGGTTCTGCATGTATATTTGTTATAGTTAACATGCCTTCAACCTAGTTCACATTGGAAAACAATTTTGTTAGATTATGTGTAGTAATAATAAATTAATTAAATTATGAAGAAAAATCTATATTTGGTCAAATTTCCTTTGTTGTTAAGGTGATCAATTTGTTTAAGTCATCCAATGCTCGTTTTGCATTCAAAGTGGTTATGAAGGTAGATTTTCATGTCCTCAATGTCTTTGTTTGTTCTTCTCTTCCCTTGACAACATTTCTAAATAGAAGCATTGGCGTTTATTTTTTGGATAATTGTTGGTGTACTGTAGTAAAGGAAGACATAAATGTGGAAAAAAGGTAAAGATGCAATTAAATATTGTGTTAGGATATTAGCTGTAAGTAATAAAAGGTGAGTGTGCAAGTGGGAAAAAGCAACAATAAGTGAGTTTGTACTTACTGCAGTTTTATCTTCTTCTAAGTGCCCATATTTAAGATCTAATACATATTGGGAGCCTTGTTGCTTTGCAGATGTGACCAAGGCAACAATTATGCCAATTGCAAATGTAGATTTGTTGGTTGTTAACTGCCTTATTGTTGTATTTGGAAGAAATTTGTATTCTTGACAAATGGGCGAGATTGTCTCTAAAATGCTTCGATCATGGAGGACCAATATGCAATTACAATCTCCATGATCGTACATTGTTTTGGGAGAAATTTTAAAACCTTCAATACACACACCTTGCCCAGGAATGAGTTTAGATTCGTGTACATGGATCAAGGTG
The DNA here is from genome assembly GCA_009831015.1 of Picea engelmannii. NCBI lineage: Eukaryota > Viridiplantae > Streptophyta > Pinopsida > Pinales > Pinaceae > Picea > Picea engelmannii. The sequence goes on along the minus strand of ML788915.1, from coordinate 298,989 downwards.
TGAGGGACATTCACTGTGATTGTCATCTCGCCTTTTTCATCAACTAGATCAAAACACAATAGATCTATGTTGTGTACTCTGTCAATAGTTGTTTTATATATTACAATGACATCACCATGAAAGACGTTGCCTACTTTCAATCCTTTAAGGTCTTGTATTGTTACCATGTTGCATTTTGAATGCTTTTGTCTGTTAGGGAACACATGTGAATTAGCTTGATGATTTGTTAAGAAAGTTGAAGAGTATTTCTATAATGAGTGGTTACCTTTTTGTTTGCTGTGACATGGTGTCTTCTGTTTGTTCGTCTTCTCGACTTCTTTTCATGGTGTATCTACAAGAGAAAAACATATTTGAATTTAGTATTTAGTATTGAAATTGGAAAACATATTATGATGCTAATCTAAAACAAGAGAGCATAATGGATCATGAAAACACATTATGATGCTAATCTAAAACAACAAAGGGGAATGGAGCATATACATACTTGCTCCATCATTTGAACTAGAAGAGAGATCTAACATAGCATAAATTATGTCATGATCATACCAATATGCATTTGAGAAATTGATTTCACATTGTAAAATTGGCAAGTTTGTCCAGATGTGGTCTATTATAGTTCTTGATTGTGGACGATTTTTTGATGTTATTTCATGGAACTTTTGAGTTTCCATGTATTGTGAAAGATTTTTGCTTCAAATAGTATTTGATCTAACATCAATGTTGAAGTCCCCAATAATAAAAAAGACACAATCTGTATGTGTAGATTGTGATTTTTCATTGTTAATCATTTCAATTATTGTAGATACTTGTTCAAATGGTGTTGCATATATTCTCATTAAGCAAATAGGTTGATGGAAGTACAGGTCAGTGAGTGTAAGTTCAATTTTACTCTTCGTAAAGTTCTTAGTTTCTTTGATTGGGATTTTTTTTTCTATGCAAGTAAGAATGCCATGTGTTGAATGTGCTATGGCAAAGTTGAATGAAAAGAATTGCTTATTTTTGGGTGGAGAGTGTAAGTGTGTTTCTTGAAAACATAGTACCATGTTGTCCATCAAGTCTGTATCATGCATGACATCATTAATATGTGCATATAGGCTACGTGTATTTAGTGTTGCAATCGATAATATGTTTGTATGGTTGTTTTTTTTTGTTGCAAATTCTAGTTTCCATGGCACAATTGTTTCTAGTCGTGTCATCTCATTTGATACTTTGGTCTTTACATGAAAGTTTTTGGGCGTGCGTTTTTGAATCAAGTATAGTGAGCCAATATTTTTAACACGTGATAATGCAGTATAAACTAATCCATGTTGTGTCACACCAGTTGGGTCAAATGCAAGTCCATCTAGTGTTAGTCCTTGTGTTCAGTGTATTGTTCTTGCACAAGCTAATTGTATTGAAAATTGTTTTCTTATTGTGATTTGTGATTTGTTGTTAGCTATTGCCAAGGGTTTTTCAATTCGGAAAATGGGTGTCCAATTTGGTAAGATGTTTGTTTCATATAGCTACGGGAATTTGGTTCTTTGATATTTTCCAATGCTTGCACTTGAGAATTCTATCCATACAATGTCTAAGCCATTATTGGTATTTGTATATCTTTTGAAAATACCTTCGACACCATTGACTAGTCCATCATCAGTGTTATAGTTTCTTGCATATAGTTCAACTAGCATATTTCGTTTGACTATTATTGTTGATGGTAACGATATTGTCTTTTGAAAGGCAAAACATTTTGCAATACTTTCATGTTCATCAATAGCACTAAGTGTTATTTGCTCACCATTTGCTAGAGAAAGAATTTTTGCATTATGGTTATGGACATCTTTGTTTCGATAGAATATGTATGGGAAAAGTGGATCTAAAGACGGTGGTATATGGCAATGGTCATTTATGTAAGCAATATCTTTATGACATTGTTGGTTTAATCTCATCTTATTTAGTACATTGACAACGCATGTGTCTTTTTGACGCATTGTTGTATGCAATTGATAACATTTGATTTTTTCATTCTAGAAGTCATATGGAATTGTGTTTTTGTTAACTTTTGGGTTCTCAAATATAAGCGAGTCTCTTACAGGTTGTGCTTGGTATAAGTCACCTGAGAATATCATGTCAACATTGCCAAAATACAAGGTTGGAGTGTGCAAGATTTGACGTAGTCGCTTATCGATTTGATAAAGAGTTGTTGAACCAACAAGTGATGCGTCGTCAATAAGAATGACACGAAGTTGTTGGAAGTGCTTTGACAATGTGTCTATCTTCTCATTGTTTAGTGAAAGAAACTCTGTCTTGTTAAAGGGCATATAAAATGCAGAGTGTAATGTAAGACCACCAACATTGAAAGATGCCTTTCCTGTGTATGCAGTAATTAATCCTTTTAGTTGCAATGGGTCATATGGCATTGTATCATTATGCAAACGTACTAAGGACTGAAATATTTCTTTAGTTGTAAATGTTTTCCCTGTTCCTGCACATCCTGTCAAGAATAAGTGAATTGGTTCCATTGGCCTATAAGTTTTCCTTGTCAATATATCAGTTACTGGTGCTCCTTGTTCTTTGTTTAATTGTCATATTATGTTGTAATATTCTATGCTTTCTAGTATATGTGGTTGTTTAATGACTTCATATGGTCTGATGCATTTTGCATTGATATTCTTTGAGCATTGAAAATATTGTAAATCAGTTTCAAAATCATATTTTTCATATTGCTCATCTATGCATTCAATATTTTTTGTACTTTCTTCTTTGTTATTTTCTAGGCTATTAATGTTGAATAATAAATCATTGTGTGTTTCTATTGCATTCATTGCATCATCAATGTCACCCCATGCAGGTGTGACATTAAATGCGAACTTTCTCTGTTTTTTCTTAATAGTTTGTTCTAGTGCAACATATGCAGTTTGCCAAGTTGGGTAGTGCTTCTTGATTGTATCTTCATTCACTCGATATGGATAATATAACATCAGTTGTTCTCTACAAAAATTTTCAATGTCAGTGTGTTTGTTGTACTTTACATATCGAATGACATATAGCTTATCATATTTTTTGCGTTTTGTACCCTTCTTCGTGTAACTAGATGCAAATTCTGCTAGGCATTTAGTATCAATAGTTGTAGGGCGCAAAATATAGTACTCAATGATTGATGGGAACATTACATCTTCAGATTCATTTGGTTCACGTTCTAGATCCTTCTTTTTTTTAAGAACAAATGCACGTTGCTCCATAGGAGAAGTGTTAATGAAGATACACCTTTGTGAACTAGAGTTTAGTGGAAGTGATAACACAATATGCACAACTTGTTGTGCAGACATTTGTTGCATGTTCAGTAGAGCCTTCCCAAGGCTACTAATGGTATTCATGATATCACATTTTGTTTTGATATGATTTTCTCTTATGCTTCTAAATGTCAATGTAAGTGTTCTGTCTTCTTTTGTCATGTAGGAACTACAATACATTGCAGCTGCATAGGAGTTTAGTACAAATTAAGAGTCAGTGTTTGCAATCCAAGTTGCTGGAATGTGTCGTGCGAAGCTATTTGTCCAAGTGTCAGATGGTTTTCTTTGGAGTAATATCGTGGTTCGACTTAAGGTACATTGAATAACATGTATATAATCAACTTTTGTTAAGCCGAGGCTATTTATAAACCTATCAAATGTATCGGTTTCATCGTACCTAACATCTTTTATTGTGTCAAATATTAGTTTCGCATTTTTTTGTTGTTTGATTATTGTCAAAATCGAGGGGTTCAAGTATTTTTGTTGTCTTCATTGGTGGAATTGGAAAATTAAATCTACAGTTGTTTTTTTTTGTTTCTTACAAATTTTTATGTGATGATGATGTTGGAGCATTTTAAGTTCACTTGCAAGACGTGATGAATCAACAAAATTTTCAATCATAGCATTGTGACTTTACCATATATTGGTGCAGATTTTATCCATTGTAAGCCATGCTCGTGCTCAGTTCCTCTGTTTTGGAATTCTGTGAGAAAGAAGTAGTCTTCAATTTCTCCGTAGTACTTGTGATCATGGGATATTAATTGTCGCAGCGCATTCATCCTATGTCTATAATAATGTGCACAAGTCATAGGATCATTTCTAATTAATGAGTGAGGTTCATTTGGCTCTAATTCATTTTCATATGGTCTTGTTGTGTTTGCTCTTATATGCCTTAATGCAGTCATTAGAGGTTCCCAAAGGTTTTTTGCACTACTAAAGGAGACAAAGAACGTAGGTGGGTCTAGTTGTCGAATCATTGCATATAATTTTTTGCGCATTTGTTGGTGGTAGTCTAGAGATGTGCGAATGGTTTTTAAATCCATGTAGCCAATGTTAGATTTAAGAATGCGATCCAAATTTGGCTTTGTTTTAACGTCTTTTGCAACTAGTTTTCTTCCTTTCAATTGTCCTTTTCTAATCCTAATCCATATACTATTGAAAACTTGGTGTAGTATGATGCGAATTGCCTTATAGAATAGGTTTGTTGTATGGTAAGCGAAGTCATGATTCTTGTGCAAGACCTCCCATTGAGAGATATTTTGATATGTGAAGTTCTTCACCATATCACTTGGA
>ML788915.1:215183-263170 GCA_009831015.1 Picea engelmannii | reverse complement strand
AAGTATGGCAGAAGTGTGGTGAAGTATTCCTTGGACAAGGAAAGTACGCAATAAATATCCTTCAGAAATTTGGAATGATGGATTGTAAGTCCATGGACACTCCTATGAATGCGGATATAAGAAAAGTGAAAGTTCCAGATTCTGATGTAGTAGATCAATCTCTATATCGACAACTAATTGGGTCATTGATATATTTGGTAAATACTCGACCAAACATTTGCTTTTCCGTGAATACACTAAGCGAGTTCTAGGTGGAACCAAGACATGAGCGTTGGATAGCTGCAAAGCATGTATTAATATATATTCGTGGAATAATAAACTATGGTTTGAGATATACCTCATCCAACAATATACAGATTCATGGATTCACAGACTCAGATTGGGCAGGAAGTGCAGAAGACAGAAAGAGCACTTCAGGTATGTGTTTCAGCTTGAGCTCCGCTATGATATCTTGGGGCAGGAGGAAATAAAAGTCTGTCGCACTCAGCACAACAGAAGCAGAGTATATCGCAGCATGTGAAGCATGCATTGAAGCACTATGGTTAAGAAAGTTAATCTACGACTTATTTGATTAGATTCCTGAATCAACCATAGTACATTGTGATTATCAGAGTTGTATAAAATTATCATAACATCTTGTGTTTCATGAAAGGTCAAAACACATTGAGATCAAATACTACTTTATTCGAGATAAAGTCCAGGAAGGAGAGGTAAATCTCGAGTATATCCCCATTGATGAGTAGACAACAGACATCCCGACAAAACCTCTATCCATAATAAAGTTTGCATATTTCCGAGAGAAGATGGGGATTGTGGAAATAACTCCCTTAGATGAAAGGGAAGACTCTCCAGGTTAGGAGGGAGCACTTAAAAATATTATTGAAAAATATTATTGAAACATTTATCTTTGTGATTGAAAAATAGTCCAGATTGGACAGATTCTTTCATGTTTGGAAAGTGGATTGAGATTTCTGATGGACAACGATTTCCCATTGTGGTTAACATGGGAAATGGTCCAGATTGCTGATGTATCATAGAAAACGACTTCCCATTGTGGTTAACTTGGGGAGTGGTCTAGGGAAGTATCTCTTCTTGAGGGTTACTCAAGAAGACTGTCCCACCTCGCCGGACAACGATTTCTCATTGTGGTTAACATAAGGAATGGTCCGTTTTGGAGGTTGATACAGGACAACCTTTTCCTCTTGTGGTTAACAGAGGAATTGGTTTGGATAGTCATTCCTTAGGGTTTATACATTATCTCTAGGGTGCACTTTGATTAGTGTAGGAGGAATGGCCCAGGGCAGGGAATGGTCTAGGCCCAACAATCAGAGACATTCCTTAGGGTTTATACATTCTCTCCAGGGTGCACTTTGATTAGTGTAGGAAGAATGGCCCAGGGTGGGGAATGGTCCAGGTTCAGAAGATAGGACAATTATTCTTCCTTGCTTGAGAAGAATAGTCTAGATATCTCATTGTTCTACTCTGAGGGCAGATACTCTTTCATATCTCACAGACGTGAGTGAAAGATTGGCCCAGATGATTCATTCTATTTTAACAATATTTTTCTGTGCAAGTTGGCATCAGATGATTGTTATGGAGACTACCTGTCTCCAGACAGTAGAGATATACTACTGTGGTGGATTTGTTCCACTGTTTGTGACTATGTGTCACGATTTGAGTAGCTGTGTTCTACCATGGATAAACACATGTGTGTTCTATCAATTGATATTGTACCGATTGTCATAGGAGATTATCTAGTTGGATAATAATGACGGTGCTCGTGATACTACCAGTTGAATAATCTGTTTGTGCTCAAGACCATACCTCCCTAGCTAGGAGGGAGTGTTAATATTATGGTAGCTTTGGGAGGTATGAACCTCTATTGTGACCTATGACGAGATTAGAATATTCCGGAAGGAAGCAAAGAAGTAAAAGAAACCCTAGACGAGATGTCGGCTACAGAAATATAATTAATATGAATTAATTAGTACCCAGAAGGTAAAGTCTGCCTCAGTAAGTCTGCCAGAACCACTATAAATACAGAGCACCAGTTCTCATTATACACATTCTCAGAATTACAGAGAGCCATTTGTATGCACTGCGGTTGGCAGTTTTGTGCCCAAGTTTCTGGGGAAGAGTGTTGCACCAGTTTCTGGGTGGGACTATCTGATCAGCTTTGGTTACTTTTCTAATTGCCTGGTGCATTAGCCTTGCTTGGATATTGATTGCTACCAGTATTCTTCTCTGTCAAGGTCAAGGTGCTCGGAGGGTGGCTTCGGCCTATGGTTGGGTGACAAGGGTATTGTCAATGGTAAAACGAGCACAATCTTTCATATTCTAACATTGAGAACATCTATTACTAAGTTCAAAAATAGATATAAATTGAACATATCAAATATGCTAAATTTCAAACAAAAACTAAGTCTTGCTCCAAAAATTATAGGAATATTATTTTATATGTTGTCTTAATATATAGAGAGTTTACTTGTAAAACACAAAAACAAAAGTTTAATTAAATCCTTAACCATGAGTTAGTTACTAACTCCACTTGGCTACTAGAGTCGGATTCCTCTTAGGGGTTATATGAGATTTCCTGTTGAGCTAGGGTTGTCGACAACATGACTTAAGGAGGGAGGTTGATGGAATTGAACACTCTTGCAAGAAGGCCTTGCATCACTAAGAGGGAGACTTCCAATTCTAGGGAATTCATCCGGCGATTAAGATCATGAAGGATCGAGATTCTTATTTTCATTCTTGTTATTGATTAATATGCTTCCCTAACTCCACATTTGGAATGTTTTAGCTTCACAAGTTTGAAAATTGAACTAGGTTTTCCATTTTTTTATTGCTATGGCCATCCCGGTCACATTTGCTCGCACCTCTTCTATCTCCTTAATGCACCATCACACTTTAGAGGCCTCCTCTTCTATGTCACATCAACAATTATAGTGGTTCACTTAAAGAACCCATTGCTACCACTTGCTAGTGCTTCAAATCCTACAAACAAACACAAAGAGAAGAGAGTACCAAAAAATTTGAAAAGGGAGAGGAAGAATAATGAGAGAGCTAGCTCCCCTTTTCCCTTATATTATCGTTGCCATTAATTTGCATCGTGCTTATAGATATTAACAATAATACCAACAACCTTCTCCAAAATTCTCATGCTTGAGATGAGAAGGGTTTCATACCACACTTTGCATCGAAGCCTCAAGTATTATCACAAGGCAAATACAAGGAGGTTGAAATTGTGGAAAGCCTTCAACTTGTCCCTTCGGGTAGCTTCTTGCGATGTAACATGAGAAGGAGGGAGGGAAAAGCCCCCCAACCAAATAAATTAAATTTGTACTCATGGGATTAAACTAAGGCCACTTCTTTCCACACCCTTCACCCTATGAAACAAATTTCTCTTAGGTCTCAAGGCTCCAACATTTTCCATTACATCTACTACCTCACTTGATCAAGTAGAATGCCACCTCTAAAAATTATTGAATCAATGGGGCTATTCTCTGGATAAGACAAGTCACACTTAGGTAGGAGGGGGATGCTCCCAACATAAAGGCTCATATGATTTTCGTGGAGTCACATATGATGATTACTAGAGTTGTGGTTCTAGTGCTCATGCAAAATACCTTGATATGTTGTCAGTGCTTTTGCTTCTTTATTAGTAGTGTACTAAAAAATCCAAGCAAAAACTAACTCTAAACTAACTCTTGTTTTCTTTTGGGATCAAAATTAATTCCCCCACACTTGTCACCCTTTTCAATCACCTATACCATTTCTAATTTTATCGTAAACTATATATATCAGTTGTTATAGGATACAATGCTGCAAAGAAATCAAAGACCGCAACCAAGAAGGAATTGAAAATGAACAATAAAATAGCATTGGATTTTATCTTGGAAGGATTTCTCGATTCAGTAAAGGACAAAGTGGAACAATGTTCTTCAACTAACGAACTTTGGGATAAGCTACATAATATATATTCTTCTCCCATCACAGAATCATAGATTGCTAAGGAAGATGCAGGTAGAGAACATGAATAAATATGCTCATTATGTCAAACATATTCAAAAGAGGAAGAGTGCGAAGAGGAAGAAGTTGATTACAAAGAAGAATTGATTAGTGCAATAGAATGTCCACAGAATGTAAAAAGGAAAAGCAAGTCACTCCAGGAATAACTAAAGGAGAAAGAAGAATCTCAGAACAATAAAGAAAATAAGAGAAGGTGAATAAAGACCAGGTTTAAAAGATTGTACTTTCATAAATTGTAGTGCGAGATCAATCCACAGGAAGAAAGGAAGAAGTCAGAGTTCAAAGAGATGATGATTCTACAGAAGAAGAGAAATATTACTTCACATCATAGCGGGTGTTTTTCTGATCCATTTGGCTTGGAGACTCCCAGTAAATATGAATATTGAACAGGGGGAGTCCATGCAGTTGCAGAGGCAGATTCAGAGAAATCAGATAACAGAGGTATAAAATGATAGATTGATTGATTATGGAAGCAATGTTCCCACATAGGTGTCATTTAACAATAAAACAGGTAGAAATTTATGATTGTATTGCACATATGTATTTATGCAAGGATATATTTAGTACAAGTTGTTTTAGACATGAAAAGTTTTATGAGCAGATAGATCAGATTAGTGGACATATTTTGATTCAGACTGATAAACATGAACATGTAATGATCAGTTGTAGTATATTCAAGAGAATATGGGTCAACATTGTGGACAATTGAGTAGTAGAGTTATGGACAGTTTGTGACATATGGACATAGATGGATTCATGATATGCTTAGCAGGTACAAAAATCATAGGTTAGAGAAGATGCATAGAAATATATTTACAACTGGAATACATGGAATCAATTGGTCTTAAAAGGGCAAGCAGTGAAAGGCACAATCGAACGAGGAAAGAGAAACCATCAACAAAATATATATCATCAGAAGGACATTGTTGAACAATATGGTCAAGTAAACATGACAAGTAAGTGAAGAAATCAAATTTTGAATGTTTTTAATATATGTCAGTGAAATTCAAGAGGAAGCACCAATGGAAAATAAACAACACTGGAAGAGAGGAAATGAAACATATTGTTGAAATATTGTATATTGCAAAGAGTATTCTATTTATTATTAAGTTATTATTCATCAGATTAATCCCCTTTTGTGGATTGATCATTTCGGGCCTTGTACTTGACCAAATCCCCTTTTGTGGATTGGTCAAACCCTAAATACATTATGCTAATTAAGAAGTCTCCCCCCATGCCTAATTAAAGTGGTTTTAACCACTAAGAAGAGAAGTCAGCCCTACCCAGTGAAGAGACACCTTTCCAGTGCCTGCCATCTAGTATAAATAAAGGAGGCTAACACCTCATTATCTCACTCACTCATTCAATCATCAAGTGCACAAGTTTGGTAGTTGCAGTTGGGAGAATAAGGAAGAGAGAGGAACATTGCTCAGTGTTGGATATTCTCTAATGTTTTGGTTTATTGTCTTGGCATTGTATTGGCTATCTATATTAAATAAGTTTTTGCTGGGTTTTCTCCCCCATGAGGGTTTCCCAGGATAAGTGCTATGTATCTTGTGATTGTGTTTCTCTCAGTGATCCTACATATGTTATTTTTATCCAGTACATTAAAAAGAAACCTAATAATAACTCAAAACTTAACATGGTTTCAGAGCTAAGCTGAAGAGATATCTTTTCACTGGATAAGCAAAAACATCATTGTTGTCGTACAAAAAAAATAGGGATTTTTATTGAAGAGGCATTTCAGCCTAAAACTCATCAAGGAAGTGCGCCCTAGCCTAGAGAACTCTTTGGCAGCCTTAGCGCACCTTTCTAATGGACATAATTTCCGGAAAGTGAAACCCTAGTTTTCACTGGTACCAGAAAACCAGAAAACAAGGAAATCAGAACCAATACCAGAAGTATCAGTCCAGAATTCGGCAGGCCCAATTTGAAGGGGTAAAATTTGGATTTTCTGAAATCTGACTGCACCAGGCTACTCGCCTTATCCAACCACACCTCTTGGTAAGTTTAGGCTTAATTTCTGAGCACTTTCATTTTTTGTTCATTTTCCCAGCTACAAGTCAAGATGTTTTCAAACACCAAGCTTGCTGAAAAGCTATAAGGTGTGGATAACTTCTGTTCTTGGAAGTATATGATTACACTCATTCTTGAAGAGAATGACCCAACAAGATTAATTAAGGAAGTTGTACCAGAACCTACCGATGTTACAACTATTGATGATTGCAACTATGTGAGACATTCTCCAGCTTACAAACCTATGAGATGTGGATCATTGCAGCTATGTGAGACTTTCTCTAGCTTACAAACTTGAGAGAAATCCCTTAAAAAGGGTATGTGGTTCCTATATGATATAGAGCTGGAACGTATAGATTACCTCCTCAATTCAGAGAGTTGAGAATAACTCCAGATGATTATCTTGTGGGAAAGGCGATCTGCTGAGTTAGACATGCCTGTGGCTGAGCACAAGGTGAACGTGTGAAATCCCAAAGTGCTGGGTACATCACCATGAGAACATAAATGAAGATGATGTATTAGCCTCCTCTGAGCAACATAGTTGATGAGAAACTCCAGATGACTCTCCTGTGTGATGCAGTGGGAAAGAAGATTTGTTGAGTGGATGTGCCTGTCGACGAGCACATGCGAATGTGTGAAGAATTGGTTCTTCTGTGTAATGCACTGAGCCAGAAATAAGGACATCCCTATGGATGTGCCCCTAGTTGATGAGCACTAGTGGGTGTATCAGATCCCTTGCTATATTGTTCAAGATTCAGACCTACCTGTAACCCGAATTGTGATGTAAAGGGTACAAGTCGGCCCCACCTTAATGTGACTGGTAATCAATATAAAAGACAATTAATCTGGTTAATATTAATTATATTATAATCTAGTGAGGTCGGCCCTGTTATTCCAATAGACACTTATGTTGACAGGTTCATGTTAGTATAAGTAAAGATAAATTCCCCATTGAGGAATCATATCTTTCAAGTGAGTTTGGAAATTTGAGCAAGTACACCTTCTTGGGAAAAGTGCACACCTCTCTTGGGCGCTAGTATTCCAGGGTTTGAGCAACCTCTTGTGTGCTAGGTTTTATCTTGGTGGTGAAGGTCTTTCTCTTGAGGAATATAGCAAAGGATTTGGCTGGGATTTCTTCCCTTCTTGAGCAGGGTTTCCCAAGATACTTCTTGTGTTCTTGTGCATGGTGCTTCGTTTTGTGATCTTGGTTGCTGCAACATTTATGGTTATGGTTAAATGCTAAAAATGTAATGAACTTCATGCTTAACCTTGACTATTGAAAAATCAACCACTAAATCAAAAACACAAGAAGGACATGGTTAGGGCCAAAAGAATAATTGCAGACTCTATTAAAGATCACTTGATCCCTCAAGTGGCTTCAAAGAAAATGCCAAAATAAATGTTTGATTCCCTAACCAGGATATATGAAGGAAAAAACATCAATCAAAAGATGAATCTAAGAAACCAACTCAAGAATACAAAGATGCAGAAAGGAGAAACTATACATGACTACTTCTCTAGGGTTTCTTAATTTAAGGAGCAACTAGAAGCAATTAGAGATACCCTATATGAATATGAACTCATAATGACAACTCTTAATGGTCTCACAAGACTTTGGGATGCATTCATCCAAACCATTTGTGCCAGAAAGGAGAAACTAAACTTTGACAGTCTTTGGGAAGAATGTGTTCAAGAAGACGCAAGAGTAGCTAACCGAGAAGCAATACTATCAAGATATGAAGATCAAGCCCTATCTTCTCATGCTAAAGGAGGAAAGAAGAGGTCTCACTTACAGAAGGAGACTCATCAACATAAGGAATATCACCCTCCAAAGAAATTCCAGAAGTTTCAGAAAGGTCAAAGAAGAGAAAGAAATTTTTCCTCTTATCATTGTTACCATTGTGATAAGATGGGACATATTGCCAAGAATTTTCTAGCTAGAAGAGAAGAATACAAGAAGAGAAACAAAAGGCACCATGTCCATGCAGTTGAAGATGAAGAGCTACCCATGAAGATGATTAAAGAACAGATTGAATACTATGTATTAATCTTTGCCCTCTTAGGATCAATATCACATGGAGATGATACTTGGCTCATAGATAGTGGTGCCTCTAAACACATGTCAGGTCAGAGGGACATTCTCTCTAGCCTTACCGAAAATAAATTTGCCCAGAAAGTTACAATTGGAGATGATTACCAGTACCCTATCAAAGGAGTGGGAGAGTCCAATTACAAACTTGATTCAAGGACCCCAATGAAGATGAAGGATGTACTATATGTACCAGGTTTGACAAAGAAATTGCTTTTTGTCTTAGCTTTAGATAAGAAAGGATTCAAGGTTGCATTCATAGATGGTGAAGTCCTCATGTGGCCTAAAGGAAAAACCATAGAATATGCATTTGTTATTAGAACAGAAGAAGGTGGCCTATATAAATTAAAAGGTCACTCAGAAGAAGCCTTGACACACTCCACCGAGAGTCCATGTGAACTTTGGCATAGAAGAATAGCTCACATCAACTACAAAGCATTGCCATATGTGAGCAAGGCAGTTACATGTCTACCATAATTCAAGGTTGACCATGAAGGTGTGTGCAATGGATGTGCACAAGGAAAGAACATCAAGAACCCTTTCCCGAAGAGCGTCAGTAAAGCCATCAACCTCCATTAGTGGGTATGTATACTATGTATCATTTATTGATGACTATTATCACAAGACTTGGGTGTGCTCCTTAAAGTCAAAAGATGAAGTGTTTGCAAAATTCAAGGAATTCAAAGCCTTGATAGAGAATCTCTTTGAAAGAAAGATCAAGACACTTAGGTCATATAATGGAGGAGAATACACCTTAAAAGAGTTGGTAAAATTTTGTAAAGATGCCCAAATTAAGAGGGATCTCACCACTCCCTACAATCCTCAACAAAATGGTGTAGCATAAAGGAAGAACAAAACTATAATGGAAGTTGTGAAGACTATGATCCATGATCAAGATATTCCAATGCACTTATGGGCAGAAGCAACAAGGACAATAGTGTATGTACAAAACCGATTATCCCATCATGCACTAGGGTTCAAAACCCTCGAAGAGATGTTCTCCAGAAAGAAGCTAGAAGTAAGCCATATCAAAATATTTAGTTGTCCAGTATTTGTACACATTCTAAAAGTGAAGAGAATGAAGCTGGACCATTCAGGAAAGAAGGGAATATTTGTTGGATACTGTGAGGTCTCCAAGGCCTTCAAAATTTATATACCAGGTTACCATCACATTGTGATCAACAACGATGTAACCTTTGATGTGTTGATTTTTCAATAAGCAAGGTTAAGCATGAAGTTCATTCCATTTTAGCATTTAAATTAACCATAACCAATAATGTTGCACCAACCAAGATCACAAGAAGAAACACCATGCACAAGAACACAAGAAGTATCCTGGGAAACCCTTCTCAACAAGGGAAGAAAACCCAGCCAAATCCTTTGCTATATTCTTCAAGAGAAAGACCTTCACCACCAATAATACCTAGCACACAAGAGGGTGCTCAAACCCTAGAAGACTAGCGCCCAAGAGAGGAGCGCACTTTTCCCAAGAAGGTGTACTTGCTGAAATTTCCAAACTCACATGAAAGATATGATTCCTCAATGGATAATTTAACTTTACTTATACTAGACTGAACCTGTCAATAGAAGTGTCTATTGGCACAACAAGGCTGACCTCACTAACTCATAATACAATTAATAATAACTAGATTAATTATCTTTTACATTAATTATCAATCACATTAAGGTGGGGCCGACTTGTACCCTTTACATTACGATTAGGGTTACATGAAGGTTTGACTCTTGAACAATATAGAAAGGGATCTTATACACCCACTAATTCTCATCCACTAGGGGAACATCCATAGGGATGTCCATATCTCTGGCTCACTACATTACACAAAATAAACACTTCTTCACTAGTGCTCAGCCACTAGGATCATGTTCACCTGTGCTCGTCCACAGGCACACCCACTCAACATATATTCTTTCCCACTGCATTACATAGGAGAGTCATATGGAGTTTCTCATCATCTCTCTACTCAGAGGAGGATAATACATCATATTCATTTTTGTTCTCATGACGATGCACCTGACACTTTGGGATTTCACATGTTCACCTTGTGCTCAACCACATGCATGCCTAACTTTGCAGGTCTCCTTTCTCACTGCGTTACACAGGAGAATCATCTGGAGTTATTCTCAACTCTTTGTAAGGAGGAGGCCATCTTTTCATTTCATCTCTGTCTCAAATAGGAACTACACACCCCTCCCAGAGGCTCTCTCTCAAGTTTGTGTCCTGGAGAATGTCTCACATAGCTGAAATCATTAACACTCCCTCTCAGCTAGGGAGGAATTCTTCATCATGCCAAGTCTCACACGGATGTACTTTGAGCTTTGTCTTGGTTGTAGTTATCAAGAATACCTCTCAAATAGGGAGGTATTCATCACCAAGTTAATTCGGTGAAAATGTCTGCAATCTGCTCATGTGTAGGAAGGTATTGCATGTGTACTATTTCCTCTGCATGATATCTTTGATATAATGATATTTCATCTCAACATGTTTCAATCCATCAAGAAACAATGGGCTCTCAAGGAGCTTTACACATGGCTATTGTTATCATCATAGGATCTATCTCATGATCAAGTAAATATGTCAGAATCTTGTGAAGCTACATTGCTTCACACACTCGATGCTATATACTCTGATTCTGTGGTACTTAAGGCCACATAGTTTTGTTTCCTGCTACATCAGGGAACCATGGTAAACTTCACGGTAAGACAAAAAATGGATGCGCTCTTCCTAGTCCACTGTACTCTCTGCTCAATATGTATAGGAATATCCCTGCAAACTCAATTTCACACTTGGAGGCATATCTCAAACCATGTCAAACTGCGCATCGTGTATATCTCAATACATGCTTTACTGTCTCGACTGGCTCATGGATTGGTTAAGCATATTCACTACATAGCATGAATCAAGTTTGGTGTTAATAAGATACATCAATGATCCAGTCGGCTATGGATCAATCTTTTCTGAATCATCATCATTCATTTTCTTCAAGTCTATCATGGTGTTTTTTTATTCTGTCATACTGAACTTATTTAATATTCCCATTGTATATTTTCCTTGACTCAGGAAAATCTCACTGGTTCTCTGTCATACTTCCAAGAAGTAGAGCATCATACTTATATCCTTCATCTTGAAATCATAAGTCAAGGCTTACTTGTTTTCAACAACAAGGATTTCTAAACAAGTCATCAAAATCAGGTTCTCATCACCAACACTATAATAATATAGGTTTGGATCAACAACACTCTTGTTGAGACCCAAACTCATCAAGAATCCATTCATATGATATAGTTTCCAACTCATGGATGGTAGTATGGATGGAAGTGTATCGGTCTCACTGGATCAAGTGTCTCATCATAAACAACTCCCTATGTTTGTGAGAATCCTCTGGCTTTGTATTTCTTGACACTTCCATCAGCTGCATGCTTGCTTTTATAGATCTACTTGGAAGTTACCACAGGATTCCCTTCTGGTATCTGAATAATATCTTATACATCATTCTTTAAGATATACTGATATTCTTCTGTTATGGCATCTTTCCATACTTGTTTCTCTTATCGTTTCTTCAATGAAGTAGCTTATGACTGTAGGATATCTTTGAAAACTCTTTTTCTTTCTCAAGGTGTCTCTTGAGGGACTTGTATGTTTCTTTGTCTTCTAGCATATTTTTGCCAACCCTAGGCATGCCTTTTATGCCCCACTGTAATATCTCTGGTCATATCAACTGGAGTAGCTGAATTTGTTGGAATATTGTCTGTCTTCCTCTGGACTACTGAGGACATTAACTCTTTCTTCCTTTTATTTTGTTTTTGACTCCCTCTAAGTCAAGCAATTCTCTCTGAAGTTTGGAGGAAGAGAATCTTCCTTTATTGTTTTGTTAGTTCTTTTTATGTCTTTTTGTCCATCATAACAATCAATCAAATAAGGTTTGGACTCCCATACCAGGGACAATGGTCCAAGTCTTTGAGGGCTCCCATACTAGGGATACTAACCTTCATTTATTAAGAATGCAATCAACTATAAAATTAGAGATCAATTGATTTACTTGGGTTTGTAGTTATGTTTAGTTTAGAGGAAGTCTCCTCCTCTCTCTTATATTCATTCTTTTGAGGTGGATTTGGATCAATGTCAATGATAGAAGCATATTGTCTTCCCTTCTTCCTGGTTGGACAATTTGTTGCATAGTGCCCATATTTGTCACATCTGAAGCACTTAATTTCTGAAACATCTCTTCTCTAATTGTAACCTGGGTTTGATGAAGACTTTTCATCTTTGAATGTTTGTCCGAAGTTTCTTTTGAATCTTCCTCCTTTCTTTGTATGAAGTGTAAGAGAATGATTTTCTTTTGGGGAGTCTTCCACTCCTCTATTTCTAAGTCTAAGTTCTTCTTGAGTACAATCTGTCCATAGACAATCAAAGGTTGGTAGAATTTCTCTTCCACTAATACTTTGAAGAAAAGGCTCCCAATGTTTTGGAATATTGTTGAGAGTGGTTAAGACAAGTTCTGTATCAGACATGATTTCTCCAATGGTTTCTAGCTATTCTTTAATCTTTGATATCTTCATAAAGAAGATAGAAATTGTGTCACCTTTCGTCATCTTGGTACTTTGAAGTTGGATCTTCAAGGTAAGATCTCTGAGGGTGTTGTCACTTTCAACATTTCTTTTAATGCTTCCTACATATCATAAGTTGTCTTCAGGTTGGCAATACGAGGTAAGAGATGATCTCTTACTGAGTAGATGATCAATTTTATTTCTTTGACATATTCTTCCTTTCTTGTCTTCTTCTCTACATCTGTAGCTGTGTCTGGTAAAGTTTTAGTTACCACATCCAAAAGTTCATCTTCTTCAACTGTGACCTGAAGCCTTGATTTCCAGGAGCTAAATTTGCTTGCTCCATCAAGCCTCTCTTCTACTAAGGCTCTGTTCTTCATTTGTTTGCTTTCTTCAAACTCTCGCCAACTGGATTTTGGAAACCTAATGATTAGGTTGAATTAGTAACCTTGGATTTTTTTGGGTTTATGACTTCCAACAATCAACTTTGATAGTGTCACAAAAATGCTTGTTGAATTAAGAAAAACATTTCTTCAAGAAGTTGCAGAAATCTAAGGTCAAGATAATGTAGAAAATCTCGGCACCCTAGAAACACTAAGGCCAAAAAACTCAAAATCCTCAGAATTTTATTTTGAAGGTCTCTAGAGATGCGCTGATGAGGGCTGTACAACTTCATCCAAATTTTAGCTTCAACTTCCACTTATAAAGGGGTGAAAGGAATGATCAAGTGAGAGATGTACATATTTCTGTAGAAACCTTAGAGGCCATACGAAACTGCAGAAGGAGGAAGGTTTAGCCTTTTGAATGCTTGTGTAGGGGTTCTTCAAGACCTATGCTATGATGCCATGTTGATTTTTCAATAAGCAATGTTAAGAATGAAGTCCATTCCATTTTATCATTTAACTTAACCATAACCAATAATGTTGCACCAACCAAGATCACAAGAAGAAACACCATGCACAAGAACACAAGAAGTATCCTGGGAAACCCTTCTCAACAAGGGAAGAAAACCCAGCCAAATCCTTTGATATATTCTTCAACAGAAATACCTTCACCCACAATAATACCTAGCACAAAAGAGGGTGCTCAAATCCTAGAATACTAGTGCCCAAGAGAGGAGCACACTTTTCCCAAGAAGGTGTACTTGCTGAAATTTCCAAACTCACATGAAAGATATGATTCCTCAATGGGGAATTTACATTTACTTATACTAGACCGAACCTGTCAACATAAGTGTCTATTGGAACAACAGGGCCAACCTCACTAAGTCATAATACAATTAATAATAACCAGATTAAATATCTTTTACATTAATTATCAATCACATTAAGGTGTGGCCGACCTGTACCCTTTACATTATGATTAGGATTACAGGTAGGTCTGACTCTTGAACATTATAGCAAGGGACCTTATAAACCCACTAGTGCTCATACACTAGGGGCACATCCATAGGGATGTCCATATCTCTGGCTCACTGCATTACACAGAAGAACCACTTCTTCACTAGTGATCAACCACTAGGATCACGTTCACCTATGCTCGTCCACATGCACGTCCACTCAACATATCATCTTTCCTACTACATTACACATGAGAGTGATCTGGAGTTTCTCATCAACTCTCTGCTTAGAGGAGGCTAATACATCATCTTCATTTCTGTTCTTACGATGATGCACCCAACACTTTGGGATTTCACACGTTCACCTTGTGCTCAGCCACAGGCACATCCAACTCTGCATATCTCCTTTCTCATTGTGTTACATAGGAGAATCATCTGGAGTTATTCTCAACTCTCTATAAGGAGGATGCCATCTCTACGTTCCAGTTCTATCTTAGATAGGAACCACACACCCTTCTCAGGGGCTCTCTCTCAGGTTTGTGTCCCAGAGAATGTCTCACATAGATGCAATCATAAACACGATGAAGATGCAACACTCAAGAAACCAAGGAGATGGAAACTTGAAGAAGTATATGAAGAATAACCTGTAGCTCCTAGAGTTGTAGAACCAATGAGGGAAGTCACAGTTTCCCCCAATGATGATATTAATGAAGATCATGATATGCTAGAATCTCAAGAACCTCCCCAAATGACGATCTCTCTCAAGAGAAATCCTGTTTGTGCGAGGGAACTTATTCAAGATGGAGAGAAGTATGGTGCCCCAGAAGGTACCATGAGACAAGTCAAGAAACCCGAGCCATTCTCCAGTTATATGGCTTTGATGTGTGATCTCTTAGAGAAGGAGCCTACTTTCTTTGAATAAGCCATTCAGAAGAAATAATGGGCAGATACCATGATAGAACAATACCAATCCACTATAAATAATGATGTATGGGAAATCGTTCCCAGACCAAAGAGAAAATATGTGGTATGTTCCAAATGGCTATACAAGATAAAACATGATGCTGGTGGAATTATTGAGAAATATAAAGCAAGGTTTGTAGCTCGTGGATTTTCTCAAAAGGAGGGCATTGACTATGAAGAGACATTTTCTCCTGTAGCCATATACACTTCTATTAGAACCATCATAGCCCTTGCAGCTAATATGAAGTGGAAGTTACACTAGATGGATGTGAAAACAAACTTCTTGAATGGTGTCCTTGAAGAAGAAGTGTATATAGAACAACATCAAGGGTTTGAAGTTGGAAGACATGAAGACTCATGTATGCAAGTTGAAGAAGGCTATGTATGGATTGAAGCAAGCTCCTAGAGCTTGTTATGAAATAATTGATAGTTTCCTGACGAGCTTGGGATTTACCAAGAGTAAAGTTGATTCTAACCTCTACTTCAAGGTTATGGATGATGAGCCTATTATATTTCTTCCGTATGTGGATGACTTATTCTTAACTAGAGAAGAAAATATCATCACTGATTGTAAGAAGAATCTCGCTGCAGAATTTGAGATGAAAGACCTAGGCCTAATGCACTATTTCTTAGGCCTTGAGGTCTGGCAAAGCCCAGAGAAGATCTTCCTTAACTAAGGGAAGTGTGCAGTTGAAATACTAAGTAGGTTTGATATGTTGGAGTGTGAATCCACGAATACACCCATGGAAACAAAGTTGAAGCTCTCGGTTGATACTTTGTCAGAATTGGTTGATTCCACGCTGTACAGATAGATCATTGGATCATTGATGTATCTGACGAACACCATGCCAGATATATGTTGTTGCGAACACCTTGAGTTAGTATTTGGTAGAGCCCAGATGTGTTCACTTTGTTGCTACAAAACATTTGATGAGATACCTTAAGGGTACGTTGGGCTTTGGTCTCTGCTACAACGGAGATCAAGAATTCAGATTGATTGGTTATACGGATTCAGATTGGGCTGGAAGTGTTTCTGATAGAAATAACACTTCAATATATTGTTTCAGCCTCAGGTCAGCCATGAGTTCATGACAGAGTAGGATGCAATCTGGTATTTCTCTCAGCACAGCAGAAGCGGAATACATTGCTACATGTTCCACCAGTTGTGAATCCATATGGCTTCGAAAGTTGTTGATAGGTCTATTTGATCTGGATATGTAAGCAACCGTGATTCTATGTGATAACCAGAGCTGCATAAAGATGACAGAGAACCATGTGTTCCATGACAAGTCGAAGCACATAGAAATACGATATCACTACATTCGTGATATGGTGCAGAGAGGAGCCATAAAGGTCCAATATGTTAGCACAGATGAGCAGGTTGCAGATGTGTTGACCAAACCTCTATCTCGTGTAAAGTTTGAGCACTTTAGAGACAATCTTGGTATAGTCCGAAAGGACCTCCCTCAAAAGGGGGAGTGATTCTGATGATACTATGGTATCCTAACCAACAACGGGTAGCTCAGTTAGGATTTTATATCTTAGGGGAATGATCATCCCTGGATAGATAACGAAGGTCCGATAAGGACGGTTTGTCAGAGTAATTGTGCATGTATATGCTAGCTGTGGTGAATAGTGGTAGCTCCATTAAGATTCTTATAATCCTAGGGAATCTTATGATTCCTGGGAAGATCCCAAAGGTACGGTAAGGAAGGTCTATCAGAGTACCACATGGTAGCTCCGTCAAGATTTTATATCCTAGGGAATCTTATGATTCCCGGGTAGCTCCTTAGGGACTGTTAGAGTACCACAAAATGTTGTAACACGTACCTCATTTTGTTGCTCCGTGATGATGATGGTGTTTTTGCTCCAACCTTCATGTTGTGATGATGTTGTTTCTCCAACCTTCATGCTGTGATGATGATTTTGCTCCAGCCTTCGTGTTTTGATGATGTTGTTGCTCCAACCTTTGTGTTGTGATGATGATGATGATGTTGTTGATGTTATTGATGATGATGATGTATTAGTGTTATACTAATCCATGTTGATGCATATAATGATGATGTCATTCCAGCTCCTTCCAGTGAATGATGATATTGATGATGAGAAAAAAATTCCAATGATTTATAGGTATTCCAGTCAGTGTTCCAGATGTTGTTAATGTTGCTGCCCTCTCTCTTTCCTGATGATGTTGTAGAATACTCTTCTTGTTAAGGGGGAGTGTTGAAATATTGTAACTACAAAGAGTATTCTATTTATTATTCATCAGATCAATCCCCTTTTGTGGATTGATCATGTCAGGCCTTGTACTTGACCAAATCCCCTTTTTTGGATTGGTCAAACCCTAAATACATTATGATAATTAAGAATTCAGCCTCTAGGCCTAATTAAAGTGGTTTTAGCCACTAAGAAAAGAAGTCAGCCCTGCCCAGTGAAGAGACACCTTTCTAGAGCTTGCTAGATAGTATAAATAAAGGAGGATAACGCCTCATTATCTCACTCACTCATTCAATCATCAAGTGCACAAGTTTGGTAGCTGCAATTGGGAGAAGAAGGAAGAGAGAGGCTCATTGCCCAGTGTTGGATATTCTCTAGTGTTTTGGTTTATTGTCTTGGCATTGTATTGGCTATCTATATTAAAGAATTTTTTGTTGGGTTTTCTCCCCCATGAGGGATTCCCAGGATAAATGTTGTGTATCTTGTGATTGTGTTTCTCTTAGTGATCCTACCTATGCTATTGTTATCTAGTAAATTGAAAATAAACCTAATAATAGCTCAAAACTTAACACATATAAAAGTAGCCCTACATTGATCTACATCTTATAGAAAAGTGAAGAGAAGAAAAATCATCAGAGAAAGAGATCCATACATGAATATCAGTATCATGCAGACAGGGGGATTATCTTTCGTCAAAGAAGGAAAGAAATAAAAATGACATGGTAACGAAGAGAAACAATAGATGCATGACGACAAGGGGAGCAACCCTGATGAGAGATACCCTTTGCCATTGATGTCAAAGGGGGAGAGTGAGAAACATTGATGAGGAGCAATGGTCACATGGGGAGTATGAGCATTGGAGAATCAATGTTTCCATCAGTGTTGGTGTTGCCATCAATGCCAAAGGGGGCTGGCGCTAATATTTTTTCCCATGTGGGTTTGTAACCTTATATTTGGGTTTTTATTTGGTTTTATGCTGATTGTTATGGTTTTTTGGCAATATCTTGGTGGATATTGGCCCAAATTGAGTGCCACAAGAGGTGGGTTGTTGGGATTTGAGCCCTCTACCTCATGGCTATCTAAACCAAGCCATTGTGGAGTTTTAAGCAAGCAACTTGGAGCAAATTGAAGAAGAATTTGTGAAGGCCAAGTTGTCTTGTGCAGTGAAGCCAAAAGAGTAGCTGAGCTTTGGAGGCAGTTTCTGGGAGTTCTACTCCACCTTTTTCAGTTCCGTCTGTTGCATCAGGCTCTTGAGATAGAGAAAAATACAACTGAGTTAGTTAGAGATCTAAATGATGTAATTTTGATTCAGATTTTTAAGCATTGAAGTTTAATAGAGAATCCTCCCCCACTGAAGACAGAGGTTCAAAGACGTAGGAAAATTGTGCCGAACTCCGTTATCAACTTCGGGTGTTCTATTCTGTTGATGGTTTGCTTCTTTGTGTTTTCTGCTATTTCTCTTCATTATTTAAGTTTTTATCACTTATATATTCACATGCATTGTCAGAAAAGATCTTATTAAAATCGAGGTCAAGGTGTAAAGTACTAAGCATCGATTTTAGATCAAGTGGTATCATAGCAGGTTGACTATATTGCAGGAATTGTGAATAAGCATGGGGAAAATCTTGAAGAGAGCTAGAATCCAGGAACTCGAGGAAAATGCCGAGCTGAGATGATTGGTACAAATCCTTGAGGAATACAGGGAAAGACTGCGAACAATGGTGTTAGCAACATAAGAAAGACCAGTTGGAAGAAGTCCTTCTGTTAGAAGCCCGAGTCCTGTCAAGGATGATGGAATTCATCCATTCCGTAGGAAATCAGAAGAGGAGGATTCACATACTCCTTCTACTCTGGTTAAGGAGCAATCAATAGGAGAGTCCATTGACACATTTTCCTCGCTAGTGGAAAGTACTCAGTATACTCCAACTTCTCCTGTAGCGGATCATGAATTGAAGTCAGACAATCAGGATATTGCCGCTTTTGAAAAACATACCAAAGATATTGGTATGAAAATGCTATCCAAGTTTGGCTACATGAAAGGACAAGGTCTTGGAAAGCATGGCCAAGGCAGAGCTAAGCCTATCGATGTGCGAGAATGATCACTCCATGAAGGATTGGGATACGCAGAAGAGTCTACTGATGACAACAATCCAGTGGTTTGTTGTACCCATTGTTAGAAGTTCAGACACGATGTTGACCATTGTTGGGATCGGTATCCAGAACTGAGACCAACATGGATTCAAACTCATAAAGGAAAGCAAGAAGCTCAAGCCCACAATGACGTGAAAAATGAGTCATGAAATAAAGTTAAAATGGTCGAAAGGTATAAATCTCCTTCACCTATATTTAATGACGAACATGCTAGGGTCATGGAACTTATAAAAAGAACAATTCCATGCACATTTTGCATCAATCATAACCATTGTGTTGCAGTACGATGCGTAGCAAAAGGTATACAAAAAGAAGATCATGGCGACAAGGAGTATGCCAAGACAAGATGATGCAACACTACATGCCAAGAAAAATCCACGTGCGAACTCAACACATCCAAGAAAAGAGTAGGGGAAATAAAATGGGAATTCAACTCAGTCTGGGCAAGGCTTCATCAACTTCGTCCGAGCACAAAATTATTTTTCACATTGTCAGAGGAATGAGAATTGTGAAGATAGTTGTTGGAAGTTGCATCCAGAGTTGAGACACTTCAAAAATCTTGAAGTGCCATAACAAAAGAATGATGTTGCAGAAGAGCAGAAGAACGACTGTGAACTTCCATCGGCAGGAGATGGGTCATCTTCTTGGAATTGGGAAGATTTTATGCCCCACATGTAAATATTTCATCGAGTCAGTGTTAGTCTACTTGATGTAATAAAAGTGATTTAGCTTATGAAAATCACTTATTGAGTCTAGTTAATGTTTTGTTGAGTCTAGGCTATTTGTTTTTTAGTCGATTGATGTAATGATGTAGTCAATTGACATAATAACCTTTTTGGAGGACCAAAAAGTCCTAGTGGGGAGGTGTGATCCAAATGGATCCAAAAAGGCAAAAAGTTAGAAGTTCTCGGATTTAGACGAAACTAATGCCATTGTGTAGGGATCATCGTGCCAATTTTGGTAGTATATATTTTTTTCGAAAATGGACTCTGTATGGCGAAGTTATCGCGATCTGAAGTTCATGTCAATTTGGAAAAAAGTCAAAGTCAAAGTCAACAGTCTATACTGTTGACGTCAGCAGGACATGTGGCATATGACGTCAACAAGACACCTGGAAACACTAGGGCGTGCCACGTGGTAGTCAATTTGGCATTTTCAAAGCTGATTTGGACCTGTAAAAGTTTGACACGTGGTACTGTATGGATGTGACATGTGATGTGGCAGTACGATTCACGAGGGCCAGTGACAGCATGACACATGACTGTACGGATGTGAAGTGGGCCATTGAAAATATGAAACATGGATGTATGGATGATGACATGGTGATAGGTGGCAAGATATGGGCTCGACACGTGGCATATGGGCCAACTGTGCAGGTGACTGGACTATACAGGCCACTCACAGGGTGACACGTGGCCCAATCACAGGGCACCACATGGCACCTTAGATAAGGCCAAAGAGGCTTGGGTAAAAATTTGTTCCGCTGCTCGAGGATTCAAACCCTTGACCTACGAGAAAGGCAACAAACTACACCAAGAGCGCTAGCCAACCGGTCTACATATGGTTCTTGTTAACCATCTGTCCCAACTTATATTTAAGTTGTTTGGGCACGAATATTTGGGGATAGGCCCCGATCGTCGGGGGCTAGCGTGAGGCTACATGGCTCTCCATGCAACCAAGGGCCCGAAGAAAGGGGTCTGGCGCTAATATTTTTTCCCATGTGGGTTTGTAACCTTATATTTGGGTTTTTATTTGATTTTATGCTAATTTTTATGGTTTTTTGGCCATATCTTGGTGGATATTAGCCCAAATTGAGTGCCACAAGAGGTGGGTTGTTGGGATTTGATGCCTCTACCTCATCGATATATAAACCAATCCATTTTGGAGTTTTAAGAAAGAAAATTGGAGCAAATTGACGAAGAATTTGTGAAGGCCAAGTTGTCTTGTACAGTGAAGCCAAAAGAGTAGCTCAGCTTTGGACGTAATTTCTGGGAGTTCTAATCCACTTTTTTCAGTGCCTTATGTTGCGTTGGGTTCCTGAGACATAGATTAATACAATTGAGTCAGTCAAAGACCTAACTGATTTAATTTTGATGTAGATTATTAAGCATTGAATTTTAATAGAGAAGCCTCCCTCACTGAAGAAAAAGGCTCAAAGATGTAGGCAAATTGTGTCGAACTCCCTTATCAACTTCGAGTGTTCTATTCTGTTCATGGTTTGATTCTTTTTTTTTCTTCTATTTCTCTTCATTATTTAAGTTTTTATCGCTTATATATTCACATGCATTATCAAAAATATCTTGTTAAAATCGAGGTCAAGGTGTAAAGTACTAAGCATCGATTTCAGATCAGGGAGGTAGGAAAAAACAAGGAAAGGGGGTTGTAATCTCCTTCTTGTTGGAGCCATATAATTAGAGAGATGGAGCTTCCTTCAGGTTGGAGCCTGAGAACTAGGTGGTTGTATCCACCTTTTGGTTGGAGTGGGAGAACCCAGGGGGTTGTAGCCTCCTTCTGGTTGGAGCCAGAGAATTCCGGGAGTTGTAGCTTCCTTCATGTTGGAGCTTGTAAATAGGGGGTTGTAGCCTCCTTCCAGTTGCATATGGAGAATTGGGAAGTTGGTGCTTCCTATGAATGAATTCTTGATATATATAAGAAAACATTTCATGGTTTTCTCCCATTTGGGTTTCCACGTAAATACTGATGTATTGTGTTCTTGATGCGATGTTGCTTATGATTACATGCTTATGATATATATATATTGAATGCAATCATAGATGATACATTGATGATAAACTGTTTAACATTGTTGATAAAGTGAAAGAATATATATTGCGGTTAAAAGTGGTTTAAAGTGCTCATATTGATTCACCCCCCCTCTTAGTATTCCAACAAAACTCTTGTCTCCTTATGAAGCCAACTCAACCAATAAAATGAGTGTGCTGATTTAAATTTCCCTACACACCCATAAGACCAAATCCAATGCTTTGTAAATGCTATTTTGTTATTTCTGAATGATTCATAGATTAACCCAAAGTAATGTTGAACAAACTGTGTGTCATGCTCACAATAATCACTCACATAAAAATAGTACTCTTTAATCACATCACATGATTCTGGAATGTTATCCCTACCATCAACTGTCACTTTCCGTGTCTATACAAGACATGCATGAATATAGACACCTGCACATACAAGTCATCCATGAATAGAACTTTAATTTTAGTTCACATTACCATAGAAAATAAAATGTGTGTGTGTGTGTGTGAAAAGTACACATAATATATCTAAAAAAACAAACATGGTCAAGATGATAGTACACACTCTATATCTCTCTATGGGGAGCACATGTGTAATTATCAACAAAGTCTACCACTAATAAAATTGTGCCCAACTTGAATACCTCACGAGACTATCTAAATTGGGAAGCTTTCCACCTAGACCTATTAAAGTGTTTGATATATTTATAAATATGATTTTGAAAAGTCTTCCCCATGAATTCTGAAAGAGGGATATCATCCTCAAGAAACTCAATTCTCTTAGAGGCCAAACCTGAAGAAGAGGACAAATTCATAGTAACATGCTCATATCTCCTCCATGTTATTGTGATATATGAAAAAATATGGTGTGTGGGATCCATAGGAAAGTTCCTATGGAAAAGTGTCATATTATCACATTCATGGCATCTTCTTCCACCTACACATGTTTGATTGAAAAACACATATTTGGAATTCCATCTACATAATATCATTGAAATAAAATCACATACTATGAGGAGGAGGGTCATGTTGCTAGTGCATTTTACAAAAATCCAGATATATGTCACAATAGAGATGGAATTCAATGTGGTACTGACAACAACTATAGAAAACTATGTTGGGCCTGATATACCATTATGTCATTTTATCAAACATGCTAATGACAATCTTAATTTCCAAATTGTTTTCTTGAAAATCTCAAATAGTTCAACTTTTGTAAACTCCATAATGTGCTTACAATGCTCATCAGGTATGCCTCTGAACAAGAACCACCACAAAAAATGGTTCATATCTAGTATAGCATGAGAATGGATCTACCAAAACTCTACCACCTTCTCTCTAATGCCTTCTAGAAGTCTATCTTGATAAGGTTGCCTGCAAATAAGAACCCAATAGGTAGCTTTATCATTTTCATCTATATAGACCCTAAATTTAATATGCCTTTACAATGTTTTTCTTGAAACATGGAACAATTTTGACATTGTTATTACCATTCATCTTGTTCAAGTCCTTGGCACCACAACAACAATTTTAATTTCCCTATGAGCAACTTAGATATTATGTTTTCTTGATTTCCTAAACTAAGAGAATGATTTTGATGCATTTTCATGCATCTTGAAACTCAACAACTTTGTTGCCTATTTTAATTTTTGTGTTTTATCACTCCATGTAGGATTTGATCATGTGTAATCACTGAATTTTGTACAAAAAACAACTTAATTATGTTACTAACATGATCTCTAACTATTCGATTAGGGCTTGGGTCCCCAAATTCTTCTCTTGTGTTTGTATCCAAAATTTCTAAAAGGTTCCCACCCCTTTCAAAACTGCTTGCTACAACTCTCAGTTATTCTTGAAACTTAAGAGTGGACAGGGTTTTGTGATTGGTTAGATTATATCCTTACATAGTCCAACAAAAATTGTGTGCACATGTGTTATATATAACACATAATATAAATCATGAACCATAGTATAAATCAAAACTATGAATATAATATGCATTAGAGTAACGTGACTTAAAATTATCAATATTTCCCTCAATTGGATGCCTTGATGACTCTCTAATCAGATGAGCCAAAGGTTGGTAAATGGACTAACCTAATTTTTTTTCCAGATTTTGTCTCAATTTTGCTTGTCTTTATCTCATCCTCTCTCTAGCCTACTCTTGTACTTCATCTTTGTCAACTCGTCAATGATCATATTTACTTTTGTGGTTTCTTGCATTCCTCATATTAATGTAGATTAATATTAGATTGACTCAATTTTCTTGTTTTTTATTCATAATCACAAAATAGCCATGTGCATTGGCTCATGTATTTTTTCTAATGTGAAATTTCATTTAATTTTGCTTTGTTTTAGTTACAATAATATCTAGATTGAGGTCATTCCTTGATTGAACATTTTTATCACAATACCTTGATCGAACATTTTATGTTAACCCAAGAAGCACTTGATATAGGGTTTGATAAAACCTCAATTGAGGTGTTTTGAAAATTTCATTTAAACACTTGATGAAGCTATAAAGCTCAATAGGTCTAAAAACCTTAAATCTTGACCCCTTTTTGTGGGATTTTCTGCAGTTGCAACTTCTAGGGGGTGGAATCCCTTCATCTCTATATTAAATCTTCTATCCAATACCATGTCATTTTCACATTTTTTATTTAATATTATACCTTTAATTTATTTTATTTTAAAACTTACATTTATTTTTTTTCCTTAAATACAAAAGTAGTCAGAAAAATCACTAACATAAAAACTACACAACCAAAAAAATATAAAAATATATGTGCATGCTCCATGGATGTTTCCGTTTCAAAAAGGGCATTTAAGGTTTTTCATTTTAAATAAAGAAAAAAAGAAAATTTGTTGGAAAACAAATATGTATAAAATGTGATTCAAATATTAATTTGTAAGTTTTTAAAAATAATAAAGAATACAATTTTTCCAAAAAAATACACTATTAAATTTGCAAAGATAAATATCTAATTAAATACAAATTTAACAAAATAAATAACATTAACATTTTTTGACATAAAAATATTATTAAAAAAAACAATACAATTTCTTACAAATACCACATTTCAAAATTCACAAAACATAACACATATAAGTTTCAAAAACTTTAATTTTAAAAATATGTAAAATATGAATTTTCATTATCTTATTTTTGAAAATAAATTCATCTTCAATTTCACTATTTCCATGTAATCCACATTTCAAAATTCACAAAACATAACATATATAAGTTTCAAAGACTTTAATTTTAAAAATATGAATTTTCATTATCTTATTTTTGAAAATAAATTCATTTACAATTTCATTATTTTCATGTAAACCTGAATATAACACTTATCTTTCATGTATCATAAACAATTCATAGTTCATAGTTTGGGTAGTTGGATAGCATGTTTGTTATCCTCTCGACCCAAATTAAATTCTCATAAAGTATAAATTAATAACACTTATTATAATATTTCTAATAACAACACAGTACAAATTAAGAACACTTGATTAAATCCATAATCAAATCCTCATGGATTCAATGATTAGCTACAGCAACAACCAAGGCAAACTGTCAAAGTATTGAAACAAATAAGTAGTGTGATGCTCAGCACCCATCAGGTCAGTGAATAGCTTGTTCAGATTGGTGGATGGTGATTCAAAAGAAATGTGACCTCAACTTTGAAGAGCAAAGTCTGCGGAGCAAAATCTGCGTTAAAGTCTTGATTAGCCTTACTCTTTTTATTAAACAATACTTCAGCAATCTACAGTATGAGACATTCCAGTCCAAATTTAAGAATGACAGAGGAGAAATTAAAGTTATAAATTCGATTCGATTTTGACTATATTTAAGCCAAAGCAACATACAAATCTTGCTGAAAGTCACTTCATGAAGCCATTATCAACGAGCCAGCAACAACACATGTAGAACCAGCACTGATAGAGCCCTCCTATTTTACTTAAAATAAGATAAGAAATCTCCAAAAACCTCTCATAAAATTAATGACCGCTCTGCAGAGAGATGATTTCCATACTACTGTAATTTGACGCAACATCCCTCAATAAACTTTGGAGATCGAATACTGAACACTTTCCTTTCGGCCTCAATTTTTTTTTAAAGCTAGTATCTATATATCTATTATACACAAAATGTTAGAGCCATCATACCCTGTGGCCTGTCATAGGAAACCATGCTGCAGGGTATGGAGAAAAAGATTTGTCAAAGTATCGCCACCAGTTTTCTTCCAAGTGTTATGTCTATATTCTTATCGAATATCTATGGATAGCAAATTTATTTATGATAATAAACATAGTCATTATGGAAACATAGAGAAACCTGGATTTACATTCTGGTGCTAATCTTGAGGATTCTAATTTGGTGCCTCTGATTTGGCTTGGGCTTGTCCTGGTCTTGCTGTGCTGCATCCTCCTTGATCTCAATGGCTTTTGTCGGTCTTTCCTCCTTCTTATTGACTATCTGCTTATATATATGGATAGCAAATTTATTTATGATAATAAACATAATCATTATGGAAACATAGAGAAACCTGCATTTGCATTCTAGTGCTAATCTTGAGGATTCTAATTTGGTGCCTCTGATTTGGCTTGGGTTTGTCCTGGYCTTGCTGTGCTGCATCCTCCTTGATCTCAACGGATTTTGTCAGTCTTTCCCCATTCTTATTGACTATCTGCTTATGTCTATGGATAGCAAATTTATTTACGATAATAAACAATCATTTGGAAACATAGAGAAACCTGCATTTGCATTTGCATTCTAGTGCTCATCATGAGGATTCTAATTTGGTGCCTCTGATTTGGCTTGGGCTTGTCCTGGTTTTGCTGTRCTGCATCCTCCTCGATCTCAATGGCTTTTGTCGGTCTTTCCCCAAATTTATTTATGATAATATTCAATCATTATGGAAACATAGAGAAACCTGCATTTGCATTCTTGTGCTCATCTTGAGGATTCTAATTTGTTGCCTCTGATTTGGCTTGGACTTGTCCTGGTTTTGCTGTGCTGCATCCTCCTTGATCTCAATGGCTTTTGTCGGTCTTTCCCCATTCTTATTGACTATCTTCTTATATCTATGGTTAGCAAATTTATTTATGATAATAAACAGTCCCTATGGAAACATAGAGAAACCTGCATTTGCATTCTAGTGCTCATCTTGAGAATTGTAGTTTGGTGCCTCTGATTTGGCTTGGGCTTGTCCTGGTCTTCCTGTGCTGCATCCACCTTGATCTCAATGGACGTTGTAGAATTTTGTCCATTGTTTTGTTCAGTGGATTTCTTTTGTATAGATGTTTTTTTTGTGCCTTGGCTTACTGGATTCTGAAAATGAATCTGCAGAACATAGCAACCCACGGCTTCAACCTTTTTATCTAGAAGCACGATCCTGCTGTTTATCTGATAGAGTTTGGCTATGAACTGTGTTTGAGGAGTGCTCTCTTCCTCCAAGACGTGCCCCAGAATTGATTTCAAAGTCCAATACATTTCAGGTGTCTTTTGGAGCTTTGTGTCTCTGGTTTGGGAGAAACCATAGTCCTTACCCCAGCCTTATATCTTCTCAGCTATCTTCCTTTTTGGATTTTTCGGCCTCAAATATTAGGAGAACGTGCTCTAAGTTTTTTTTGCATCATCTTTTGTCTCAAATTTTCTTGTTTCATTTGTGATTTTCTCACATTTTGAAGCGTTTTTGTCATTATCTTTTGTCTCAAGTTTTCTGGTTTCATTTCTGATTTTCTCACATTTTGAAGCTTTTGATATGCATTCATAATGTGCGATGAACATTGCTACTGCCAATGCCACTATCCTCAAAATCTACTGGATAACCATTCACAATCGCTTCTGATTCTCGTAATTGTTTTTCTGTCCCTTCACTTTTTGATTTGATTCCGCCATGGAATGCATAAGGAAGATAGGCAAAAGAAGAAGGAACTTGGGTTTATAGGATGCCACAGTGTATTTTTCCGAAGGTCTTGAAATTTAAAAACAATTAACAGAATTGCATGATTACCAATTCGCAGCACTAACTAGGGTCTAGAGTTAGAGGACGTCCGTGGTACATATATCGTCGATCTGAATGTTGATGCGTTATGACCATCTCTCTGAATTAAAATGATATCTTTGATCAGATATTAATCTTTGTCAACCGAACTTTCACTAGTGAGATTACATGGATAATTAATGTTTGGAGGAGAGGAGTTAGATGGTCATTAAAAGGAAATCGGCGTGACTGTACTTAAAGTACAAAATAGTGGCTTGTTATAAATTTTTAATATCATTGGCAGGGTGTGTAGTAACAATTAATCAAGTAGAAATGATTAGTTTATTATAAAAAATTTGAAATCATTACTCTATAATCTATGTGGAAGTTCAAGTTTATTATAGAAAAATTGAAATCATTACTATATAATGGAAGTTTAAGTTTATTATAAAAAAATTGAAATCATTACTATATAATTGGAAGTTTAAGTTTATTATAAAAAAAATTGAAATTATTATTCTTTAATCTATGAACTTATAAATTTTTGGAAATTTAAGTTTATTATAAAAAAAAAATTGAAATCATTATTCTTTAATCTATGAACTTTTGGAGTAATTTTTTTTTAATATTTTATATATAATATTTTATTTAAATTTTTAATATTTAATATACAAAGTTAGCTATTTCAGATTAATGGAGGAAGTTGAGTATGGTTGATATGTAACATGAATCTAAATTACTATAAAGGAGAAACAAGAAACTGATTGTCAAACATATATGTTATAGGAAACCACAAATTATAGGTTTCACACAATTAAAGTTTTATATGTAAATTAAGATAATAAAATAATTAATTTTTACTTACAAATGTATAAAGAGAAATACCTAAACTTTGTTCATCAAATCTATGTTTCTTTTATTTGAAATTCATTTAAAAAAAACACTTGTTGACAAAGTAATGGAAAATTGAGTTAATGTTTATAAACTTAGTACAACATATCTTGATTGAACTCAATGGGCATGCAAGATTTGTTCAACCTAAAATTTATTTCTCTCTTTTGCCTTTGTTTCATTTGGAATTGAACTTCATAAACTAAATTTATTGAACTTCATAAACTAGTGGAAGATTATTGAAAATGTCAAGAAAGAAAAATATTTTGTGTAATTTATCCATCTAATTTTGATATAATTTTGTGTAACCTAAAAATCATGTAACAAAATAGCTTATTAATTTATCTAGACATAAAATTTAGACAAATTGTACATTAATCATAGATTATTTTGTGAGATGTTTTGGGTTTGTAGTACCATTAACAACTATAGTAAAGATTTTGAGATAGGCACTTTTATCTCATTATTTTCATATGCACTCCATTCACTCATGGATCTAGGTGCCATTTTCGTTGAACTTATGATTTTTTTGTCATATATAGTTTGTGCTACAGTTCACATGTTAAAAAAAAGGTTCTTGTATGAAAATATATTTGCATGTTTGTATACGAAAATGAATATTTGTCTATTTTACTAATTGAGTATTGTTATTTGTGCATGGTTTAATTGCTATCAATGTCACTTTGATTTTAATATGATACAATCCTTATTTCTTAAGCTTTCATTACATTGTTTTCATATTTTTGCCTTTAGTTTTTGAAAATCTATAGATAATTCTTATGTGTTCTTTACATTTTTAAAACAATAGAACATTGAGATAAAAATAGACATTGAATGCAAGGTATTGATAAAACAA
The DNA here is from genome assembly GCA_009831015.1 of Picea engelmannii. Lineage (NCBI taxonomy): Eukaryota > Viridiplantae > Streptophyta > Pinopsida > Pinales > Pinaceae > Picea > Picea engelmannii. Next base: position 233,307 of record ML788915.1, on the reverse strand, counting down.
AGAAGCTTTGATACCAATTGATAAAACAAAGAAGAACAACAACATGGCGGAAAAGGCTCCCTAGCCAACACTCTTTTGTATTCACTCCAATGTTACATATTTATAGTACAATGGGTGATGCCACCTCATAGAGAGATTTGCTCTAGATCCTAAAATCATGTATGATGACTAGGGTAGGCAATCTTAACTAACTCATTAGTCATCACTTAAGGATATATTACTAATATCCTAAATGAATAATACAAATATAGGTGACAATTTAGAATTAGTGATTGATTAAGGTAAGCCATAGGCTAACAATCCCCCCCTCAATCACAAGTCCGATCAATAGTACCAACAATAAAGCATAAACTGGTATCAATTCCAAGTCTTCATACTGAAACTCCTGTGCCGAGCCTCAATGAAGAACTTCCTGAAAAACCGCCAATATGGATGCTAAATGGTTTATCTGAAATGAACTGGAAAAGAGTTGAGATATGGAAGTGGATAGTTGCAATATCTGAACATTCCCAGGTTGCTTGACAATTCAATCATTTTTCCAAGTATTTGAGCTAGAAGAATCTGATGTCTTCTGCTAATTGGTGAACGTGTAGTATCACCACTCTACTATCAGTGTATCACTGAAAGTGCTCTTTGAATATGTGGTTTGGGATAACCACTGACCAATTTTGACAATTTTAGGTGTCCAACAACATCCCAATGTATAATGTGTATGATTCAATTGCAAGTCATTGAACCATAATTTTGCCAAAGTCTATCATCTCTGGAAAATCTCACTATGTAATCATGTGAGCCATAATGCATGCAATTTTTTCACTTAATGTAAACTCCAATCTGATGAGAATGAACCAAGAGAAGCGAATCAACTTCTAGTTTGACACATCCCTGAAAATGCCTGAAAACTCAATCAAATGCCAAGTTGCAATGCAGAAGGATCCTCTTGTCCTCTGCTAGGTCGAATGACCATCTATGTGAACCAAACATCCACATCATTACTCTCAAAATCAAAATAAACATCTCAATTATGTATGATTCAACTTAAACTTATTGAACCACAATTCTGCTAAAGTCATAGATGATTTTAGGGGCTAAATTTCACTCATGGGCTAATTTTCCATGGTTTTTCCAAAAACGAGATTCGCTATTTTAAAAATGATTCACCCAAATTCTATAGGATAAAATTATTTTACCTTAAAAATCACCAAAATTTTATAAAAACTATATAAAATCCTTAGAAATTTAAATATTTTTACAAAGATATCGTCAAAGATTTATAGTTGGCATATAAAAGATTAATAAGATTCGCCAAGGTTTCTACATTTTAAAATAAATTTCCATCCTTAAAATCATGCCTGGCTAAAGTATGTTATCTACAAATCATAGTTGTCCATTTGGAAAATTTCATGCCCATCTGGCATACTTGATGTTTGTTTTTTTCTAAACTTTTAGTATGACAACCAATTCAATTCCATCATTAATTCCCCCCTTTTTCAGCTAAAAGGAGAGACCACAAGTGGTTTCATGAACCATCGTCACTAGAATTTTGAANCCCCCCCCCCCCCCCCCCCCCCCCTTAAGGTGCATGAGAGTTTCATCATTGTACTCCCTCCTTCTATGCTCAAGAGAGTATCATACTTGTTCCATTTGAGTACAACACAAAGTGGGCATGCAGAAAAAAACCACATGTTATCTCATCCCGTGAGGGCCATGCTTGAAAGCTATGCCATAAGGGGACGACTTATGTGAGGTAAAAAAATGTTATGTGCTACAATATTGGTCTTTAATCGAGATTGAATTCTATGGTAAGACTTATATAATCACTTGGTTGTTGATGAAAAATGCCAAGGATCAATCCACTCATGGTGAATCTTCAATCTTGCAGGTTTCTTCAGCGTTGAACATCTGTCTGAAGAATGGCTATGCTTGCCACAATGATGGAAAGGATGGAGATCAAAACACTAATTCTCCATGTGACCAACTAGATTGCAATGTTGGCACTTCACATTCTAATGTTGAACTGAAATAGGTGAAGGTGAAAATTCTTGAAGGAATCCAACACTTTGGAACTTGATTGGTCTGGAATAATCAAGAATATGAAAGGTAACTTCCTTGTCATATCCAATTCCTATTCTATTCTTGTTGTAGATGATTTCTTCCCAAGGTTTGATGATGGGATTGAAAAGAGTATTCTGAACCTGTTTCTTTGAAAACTGTGGAAGTGGATTTACTATATGTTGTTGCAACATTGAAAGGTTTTCTTCACTAAACTCAAAAGAAAACTCTTGAAATGTAGGTTCATGAATAGCTTCATTTTTGTCTTCTTCTAGAGTTGTCTTGCTGAGGTGCTCCTTCACTGAATGTTGATAAAAAACATCATCATCATCATCTTCATCATCATAGATAGGGTTGTGATGAACAAAAACTAGTTCATAACACTTCACTGGTTGTTGATTTTTACGATCTATCAACTCATCATTCAATAGTTGTGATTGATCTTGAAGAAGTTTGACTTTAGCTTCCGACGCTTGTAAACAAGTTAACATTGATTGAAGAGTTTCTTTGTTCAATATCACTGTGTTGTCTTTAGTGGTGTTTATTAGAGTGTTTAGTAACTCTAATAATTCTAGATTTCGATCCATTTTAAAAACACTAAAATAGGTCTCCTTGTGCAGGTAGATCATGATTACAATTTGAATCGACAAAAGAAGGCTTATTTGCAACTCGCTCACTTGAATTGCTTGCTTGAACTTCACTCTCACTTGATTTTTTTTCACGCTTGCTTGAACTCATTTCACGCTCGCATGTACTCGCTCGCTTGAAATTTTCTTTCTTTCTTCCAAGAAGTTGAGGGTGTCGGTTAGTACCAAATGCACCCAAAAATTTGATTACAATGATTTGAGTTAAACTACTCAACCTTCTGAATTTTGACTCAAAATTACAATGACTCTTGGGTGTTGGGCTCAGCCGAGAATGCACCTGGAAATTACAATTCAACTTGATTTGATTGGACACTTACAAAAAAACAGTAGTTGAGATTGATTACTTACAAAAAATAATATTTGTAAGTTACAATGAATCTTGATTTGATTGGACACTTAAAAAAACAGTGGTTGAGATTGATTACTTACAAAAAACAATATTTGTAAGTTACAATGAATCTTGATTTTGAAGTTGAATTACTCTTCAAATTTGAATGTGTTGTCGATGCTTTTGAGTCTAGTTCTCCTTTGATTACGAGCTTGACTTGTTCATTGCTTTAGTATTCTTTGTTGATGCTTGATTTGCATTACTTTTACTTGAAATGAATGTGCATGAGTAACATTGTGCTTGAGCTTGTGTGTGTTGCGTTAAATGATAAAATTGTAAGTTTGTTTATGCCAAAACTAGACAATAAACAATATAAGCCTCCATGAAAATTTCACCACAACGCACTAAGAAAGGTGTACCTAAGATTCCCTTATTCAATTTCAGGCGGATCTAGGATACAGAGCAAACAAATTCAATTTTATTATAAGTGTCTCTCTTACAAGACCACATACAATGAGAAGGCTACAATGTAATTTCTCCTTCACCATGCTTAAACAAGGCTTTCAATTCATAACATTTCTCTTCTGCTCTCAAAGACTAAAGAAAACAATAAATGTCTTCTCAAAAAATGTGTTTCTTACAACCTCAGTTTGTCACTCACTTACAAATTTTCCTAAGTCATAAAGAAATAACGAACATCTCTTACTCATGCTCAATCTCATTTACTAATGAGCAAAAAACATTACATTTTACTCACCTCCATATCTTTATGTTAAAACAATTTCCAGTGCTTCATCCGATCCTCCATCCGGTCCTCAATCCGGTCCTTCATGCGGTCCTTAATCCAATCCTCAATTCGGTCCTCAATATGAACACAAATTTTTGCAATGATTTTGATAATTTAATATCAGTTGAAAAACTGTTCATAAAAATCGCATTGAAGGGTCTTCAAAAAATGAGGACATGCAACAATCAAAGAACCTTAGATTGCGATGCACCTCAGATCTGCTAGGAGAAGATCACACTTCTCTGATTCATGGCCTCTATTAGCAAAGAAGATCACATTTCTTTAGAAACTCCTCGTCTACAACAACAAAGATGTCCAACATGGTGCAATTTTCAATCATGTGTTGAAAATGTACTTGTACCAGATACCAGATCGAATTTGCAGGATACTAGATCGAAAATGAAAAATCGAAAATACTAGATCCACTTGTGTTGAATCTCGACCGCCTTTCAGATTTCCTTTCTCTTACTCCCGTGGGTTTTCTTCTGTTTACTTGAAGGCCGAGTTATCATATCTGATCCAGATCGCAAGTGGATGTGATGGGCATGTTCAACACTTAATAACTGAGCGCTAGAATTTCTGCAATTATTTTCAGCGTATTTGCATATCACGAATATGCTAGAGAAATTTGTGAAATTCGTGAGATCTGGTTATGGGCACAGAGAAATTTCGTGGATAAAATTTCATAGAAAAAAAACAATCGAATACATTGAAGATACCCATTTGGGTAATAAACTAGGCATTCCATCTGCAATCTCTATCACAGAAAACAAAAACTTATGTTCAGAGAAAAAAATGTTTTTCATTTTCAACATCCGTTTTCCATTTTGAGGCGAATTTTATCAGCAAGTTTTTATCTTTAAACATTGATTTGTTTAATAAATACTTGGAGGGATTTTATAGATCTATAAAATACCTTTCCAACACTATGCTATATGCTTAATTTGGATTTGTATTGAGGCCAAAATATGCATTTTAGTGGCTTCATATTCCGTAATTGTCTATACAATCTCTTTCTTATGAGATGACTATATTTAAAACAGAGATGAATCTTGAGAAAACGAAAATTCACTTTGATGTGCCTTGGAATCTAGTTTCCAACGCAACTGAAATCGTGAAAAACAAATAAATATTGAAAGAGAAATCTAATTTTTACGAACATGGACTCTAAAATCAACGAATTTCCCCTTCAATAATGTCTTCTCCTTGGATTGCGTGTAATTCCAGTGTTGCAACTTTTCTTCATTGGCTCATTGAGTGCTGCATATTTTCTTCATTCTCTGTCAACTAGAGCGATTGCTAGATCATGGGTCTATTCTCATCTGCAAACCCAATGCTGGGTAGACTATATTAATACGATTTGGTCTGTGTTACAATCCTCAATACAGTGCATGATACAGTCCTTGATACATTCCATGATACGGTCCTCGATACAGTCTTTGATACGATCCTCAAAATGAAATTGCACTCAGTACCGTTTCTCTTCCTTCACAATTTTCACCATGGCTCTGATATTTTCATCCTCTTTTCACCATGGAGAAATTATTAGGCCCTTAAGAACATAAGAGCCCTGATACCAATTGATAAACCAAAGAAGCTATGCTACCAATTGATAAAACAAATAAGAACAACAACATGGCAGCAAAGACTCACTAGTCAACACTCTTTTGTATTCACTCCAATGTTACATATTTATAATACAATGGGTGATGCCACCTTATAGAGAGATTTTCTCTAGATCCTAAAATCATGCATGATGACTAGGATAGACAATCTTAGCTAACTCATTAGTCATCACTTGAGGATATATTACTAATATCCTAAATGAATAATACAAATATAGGTGACAATTTAAACTTAGTGATTGATTACGGTAAGCCATATGCTAACAACTATGTAGATTATCCTAATATGAAAATGTTAGTAGTGAATGAATGATTTCAAAAGTAAGTAGGAGCAAACTGAATGTAGTCGAATTAGTAGACAATAAAGGGAAAAAAAACATATGGCCAAAGAAGAGGAGTTTATAGATACAAAATAATGGGCACATATACAAAACAAGATGTTATCAAATGGATTTGAAGGAGTGCATGGATTCAATAGTCTACATGTACAACTTGATGAGATTTTACAAGATGAAGACCTTATGAAGAATATGATGCTATGTATTCAAGAGAACCACGAACAAATTTCCCACCAAGCAAAAACAAATTTTCCAATTTCTATTTTAATGCAACATACTATGTGCATGATGTCCTTTCTTGTATAGAAAGAAGCATAGACATAATTGCTACAAAGAACTTTTGTAATAACAAAGTTGAACTTGTTATGTCAGAAGTGTATGTCCAAAACATGTTTGCATAATGAACATGTTGGATTATTGAGAGGGGGGGTGAATCAGTAATAGAACAATTTAATCCTTTTTAACCATAAAATGCAAGTGTTAAATCAATGTAGCATTATCATCCAATAGTTGCTGAGTAAATAAACAATGAACAAATGAGCAATCATAAACATACACAGTACACCAATGTTTTTACGTGGAAACCCAAAGTGGGAGAAAACCACATAATGTTTTTTCTTGTCTTTAAAAATTACATTCATTGGAAGCACCAACTTCCTTTTTCCAGCTGCAATTGGAAGGAGGCTCCAACCCCCTAGTTTCTCAGGATACAACCTGATGGAAGCTCCAACTCCGCTATTCTCTGGCTACAACCAGAAGGAGGCTACAACCCCCTATGTTCTCCGGATACAACCGGAAGGTGGCTACAACCACCCGTCTTTGCCCCATCCAACCACCTTGACATAGAAGTAGAATGATGGAACCACTTTCACACTATCACTATGAGATATACCACTATAACAACCTATACCACTGACCTGCAGCCAACCAACCTGTACTAATAACCTGAACCATGCATCAACCTGTACCTCAACCTGTAATCAACCTGTACCATAAACAAGTGCATCAACCATGCACTAACCTGTACCAAACAACTTGTAATCAAACTCTAATCAACCTGTACCATAAACAAGTGATCAACCATGCACCAACCTGTACCATAAACAAGTGCATCAACCATGCACCATCTTGTACCACAAACAAGTGCATCAACCATGCACCAACATGTACCTCAACCTGTACCATGAACAAGTGCATTAACCATGCACCAAACCTGTACAAATAACTTGTCACAACAACTTGTCCAAACAACCTATCACAACAACCTGTCTCATCAATATTATCAACCAAATCAGATCTACTCACCAAGATCAATCACCAAGACAAATCTCAAAGATGTGCATCAACCAAGTATAACAAAACAACTCATAATTATCACCAAGATCAATATGTGCTTCTAATAATATACCAATATAAGTATGCTACATCATTCATAAACCATGTGTCAACATTACTACTAACAAGTGCCTCCAACCATGTACCGAGTATGTACCAATCATGTATCAACTACTCATCAACTATGATTCATCAGTATGTACCAACATCATCAACTATACACCTCATGTAGGTACCAACTCATCAACTACTTGTTTCAACCATGTACCCACCATGTACCTCAACCAAAAGCCCTAATCAATTTCATCATCCAAATCTTATTTGTAACTCTGTAATATACTTGGTGTATATTATCACATACCTACAAACCTTCCTTAACTTTAACAACAAGAGACTAACATTTTCATCAAACTTTACTTTAGTCTCACATGACTAGTTTTAGATTAGTGAACAACCCTAACTTGAAATAATCATAACTATGTACCTGTAATGAATAAATATCTAAAAATGGTACACAATGTTCTTCGGTGTCTTTTATGCAATTCCTCCATATTTCACTACTTGTAACCTCTCAAAAAAGGAGTTATAGCAAAAATGACATACCTTGTTGAATTTTGTCTTATTCTAGAGATCACACTTGTAGAGAATGCCCTGCACAAAATATTTGTTGTATAGATATGAAAATGGTACACAATATACTACAAACTGTATTCTAACCAATACATTTGGTCTTACTTAATTTGGATCTGTTATGAAGAAGTTATGGCGTTTTTACCTGAAACATATGTTTTAGACTAGTTTCAGGACTAGCCACAAACCCTATTTTTCACGGAGTGTAACTCCAAAAGTACAATGACCCACAAGCTAAATTTTTTATCACAACTACTTGGATATGTTTCCTCAATGGCCTACCAATTTCACGGTTTGAATCATTCTAGATTTTTTTTTTTTTGCGAAAATGGTGAGATGACCTGTAAATAACATACCTTAGAAAGCATTATCAAAATAATTTATCCTCCCTTGAATTTCAACCTTCTTTACTTAACCTTTCCTTTGAAATTCGACTTAGATATCCTTTGGTTACCTTAGTCACTTGTAGATATTCAACATGCTCAAGTGTGATTAAAATGAGAGAGCCTTGCCTCTTATTTATACTTTCATGTAGCTTCCTCAAGGGGTTACTTTTTAACCATCTTAACCCACTTTCCTTATTTTAGAGTTAACCCACTTCTAACCACTTGTCCACTTAGTAATTTATCCATTAAATTTATTATTTAAATAAAAATTTTTGTATCCACTTTAACTTATAGTACACTCATCACTTCACTTTATTATTTACCTTCTAAAATCTCCTAAACCACTTTTTTATTTTATTTTAGGACTAACCCACTTCTAACCGCTTGCCCACTTAGTAATTTATCCATTAACTTTATTATTTAAATAATTTCTTTTGTATCCACTTTGACTTATAGTATACTCATCACTTCTCTTTATTATTTAAATATTTTCTTCTTTGCAACCACTTTGAATACTTTGACCTTTTGGGGCTTCTAGATGACTCATGGGGGTTCTCCAACTTCACATGGACATAACTCTCTAACCGTGAGGAGTTATGTGATGTTCCACATACCACCGGAAATGACATGAAATTTACTATCCATCTAGAATAATATTACCTTCAAATATATTAAAACACATACCATTATACATCAAACAAACTTGGGTCCATTACTCAAACATTTGTGCTACCGAAATTCGCTATCAGACTTTCTTCAAGGGTTGACATCAATGACAACCAACCCAATTAATCAACATACCATATATGTTGTTCCATTTACATTTTCCTCAACAATCATTGAAACAATTTCAACAACCAAAGTACAAGTGCTTCATAGTGATTGTATCTTGATAATCATTGGTGATTTCAATGTTGATATTAGTGCAAATAGTCAAAGAAGCAAACAACTAATAGACTACATGAATTCACAACAATTGCAATAGATCACAAACAAATCTATTCCAAAAACATAAAAGTCAAATTGACCACATTTGGACAAATTTGGATTCTAACCATTGTGAAGTCAATATATTAGATGCATATTCGAGTGACTGTGACGTGATTCATGCTTTGTTGTGTCTTTTGGATTTCTTTTTTTTCAATTGGCTTTTGATCATTTTTTGCAAATGAAATTCGACAAGAGAACTCACATACGTTACAATAGTATACTCACTATGAGTTAAACATGTCATTTATAGGAATATAATTTGAATGCAAAGGATAGTTCACTGCATGCCAAATGCAATTGCACTAGGCCCAACTAACAAACATCCAAGTTGATCCTATAGATACTAAAATTAACAATGCATCCACATTGACAATTATATAATGTAAATGAAATTACATGTACCTATAAAACCATGTCAATTTTTTTTACGTTAACATTAATGTTTTTTTTTTTTGACAGGAACGATTATGTTGTATTAAGTGGCATTCTGGAAAGCTAGAATCAGAAAGTTACAGATTTGAAGAAGGTTGGTGACCTCTAACAGTGCTGCCAACCTTCTTGTGAATGTCTTGGGAGACCAATCCCATCTGCTTCTTGAGCTAATTCAAGAAAATCACAAAAAATGCATACATGAGTAAATTCTCACAAACTGTGAGCATAGTAGAAGACAGAAGCAAAACATTAAGCTGAGGGGGATGAAATTTTCCCCTTAAAGTAGGGATCCAACTTTTTCTGGGAACCTGAAGAAATGTTGGAGGTCGCCTCCTTTTCTCTGCGAGCTTTGTTGGTCCTTCGCCCTCGGGTAAGGGGTGGCGACGAAACTGACTTATCTTCAGGTTCAGAAGTTTCCATAGAGCCTCTAGAGGGGACTGAAACGCCCAAACCTGCAGAGGTAGAGGGTACCGAATCTGAAGCCCGAATTTCTCTCACTGCTACTGAATCTGGGGGGGTGGAATCCGGAAGGCTTTCGTCGGCCGAAGGATCTTCCTTAACTGCTGTTGCTTCTGGATCTAGGGCTTCATCTTCCTTCAACTCATCAAAGCTGTTTTTATTTTCTAGAGTTGCCTCTGCTGAATGAGTGACCTTCGGAGCCTGGGCTAGTGGATCTTTTCGCCTTGGCTACCTTCGTCGGTTAGATACTGGCTGAAAGTCATCTTCTTTGACTGGTCCTGACTCCATAGAGGCTTTGGGGCAGATTTTTGCGAAATGACCGTAAGCATGGCACCGGAGGCATTTAAAAGGAATCTTCTCGTAGTCCAGCTCTTGGACATGGCACCATTCCCCCACTGAGAGCTTAATGGCTTTCGGTAGTCCTTTCTCAAGGTTAACCTCAACACAAATACGAGCGCAGGTAAACTGATCCCCTTTCGGCTCCACCCTGTCCAGGAAACGCCCAAGCTTATTTCCAATGTCCTCCAGAGATCTTTCCCCCCAGAGATACAAGGGAAGATGAGGCAGCCCAACCCAAACAGGGGCTGCGGTGATCTCGGCTCCGGGGTTGAAGTCAAGAGTCCAGGGGGCTAAGAACAACCCTCTCGACCCCATGAAATAGAGTCCAAATCTGAAAACTAGATCACGGTCCTCTTTCCTCGAGAAACTGAAGACAAAAAAACCCCTGCCTACTGCGCACAGCTCAATCTTTCCTCGTATCAACAACTTCCAGCGATCATCCATCCATGCCTCCACTGTTTTGGGGCTAGGCCATAACCCCGTAAAATTTCCGATGAGGGCCTTTTTTGCTAGATGGAGGGCAAGATTGCACGGCTCCTCTGGAGATAGCTCCAGAGAGGGGATCTCCTCCATCTTCTTAACAAACTTGGACGAAAGAGAAGGCTTGGATTTAGGTCCCGCCGAGCGGACTAACGCTTTGAATGCTTCCAAAGGATCTTTTTCCATCTCGGCTATCGGAATTGGGGCCATCGTAGTAGGGCGACAGCCTCCAGCAAACAAGAAGAAACAAAGGTGAAGCGCAGGAGAGACGCTCTTAAATCGTCGATTCGTGGCCCCGATTTCCCAGAGGAAGGAGGATAGTAGACTCCCAAAGAACGCACAGGGTCAACATTCAGATTCGCATCAGGGCCACCGAAGAAGGAGGTCGCGACCTTCAGACCTTCAAAGTGGGAGACACCGCCATTGAGCCAGAATCGATGAGAGAAGCACTGCTGGCAGCGAGAGCAGCCACAAAAACAAAGAACTAGAGCAACAAATGGAGTTCGAGGTGCCGGTCAAGCTAAGCCTGGCCGCCGAGAGGGCCGAGGCTGCCTGTGCACGCGGCTAGGGTTCCCGTTGTTCCGTTTTCACACAAGTTACATTAACATTAATGTTATCGATTATCATTGTAAAGATTCCATTTATGGAAAATACTCATAACAAGAAAGTAGTTTCTAAGATGTTTTGTTTGTATTGTGCAAATAATATTTGAACAAGTTTTGGCAATAGTTGTTGCATACATTCCATTGGCAAAGTGCAGTTGATCTCTTCATCTATTTTGTGCATTGTACATTGTAGATAGTGTTCATATAAACAATATGTTTTACTAGCTCATTTTGTGCAATATAACACATCATCTATCATAAAATCCATTGTTATAGCATGTTGTTTACATTCATTGCATAATGGTATGAATGGAGGCAAAAAAACATCAACTAGCTTGAGTACTAGTGAGCTACAATGTATTTTTTTTATCATAGAATTTTTTTTAGTGTATTACAAAAATCTAAAAAAACAAAAGAACTTAGTTGTAAAAGTAATTTTGTTTCAACAATAACCATGCAATTAAAAACATTCGTGAACATTTGTCTTTACAAGAGTTTGTAGATTTGTCATTGAGCACGTGATGCAGGAGCATCATAGCGAGCACACGACAAGACAAATTAGCTTCGGGGAATCATTTCAGAATCTCAAACGCTGGAAGTAACGACAAATCTTTTGGAGCATGTCTGAATGATCATGAGTGAAGTGGGAGTTTCCACTCCTTCTCTTGAATGTAACAAAAATTAGGTAGCAAATAGGTTTTTGTTTTTAGAGTAGACAAGTAGTCAGGGAGGGAACCCTAGAGGAACCTTCTGGTAGAAGTAGGAATATGGTATGCCCAAATGGGGGTAGTGGAACATAGAGGATAGTTTAAACTGTTAGAGAAGATAGAACCGAGACTATGTTGTAGTCCAATCTTTGTAAACATCTGTATAGACATTATGAAATTAATACATAAGCAATTTTTCCTGTCTATGATTTTGTGTATTGCATATGCTTTATGAATGTCAACTATGTGTGTTTATTTTATGAGTGAATGTTGCAGATGCATGCTAGATTTCATCTACAGGGATATGTATAATTATCTATCTGTGATTTTGCGGGAATTGTTTCTGGGTTCTTTAGGTTGTGCAAGAAGTGCGCAACATAACATTGGGAGTTCTAGAGCCCGCGCAAGTAGTGCGCATATGAATCTTGAATAGAGTTCAGGAAAGAACGTGCAAGGAGGGAACACCAGGATAGTTTGTAGACTCAGGAGGAGCCTCAAGGTTACTAAATACCTTGTATGGAAGAATGTGCAGAGAAGACACATAACAACAAAAAAAATTGTTGAATATTCTGTAGAGATCTAACAGGAGGGCACCGAGCGAGTGCAAAGAGTGCACAAGAGGACTCTGTTTTGAGTTCTGTAAGAAGAGGAGTGTCAAGGAGAAGACACTTACAGAGTTACTGAATACTCTGTAAGCTCAAAAAAGAGTGCTTTAGCGAAATTTTCCAAGAGGACACCTATACCCCTTCGAGAAGTAAAAGGGATAGAGACCTTCGAGGAGAAAAAGGGATAGAGACCTTCGAGGTCCAATCAGTTGAACTTCAAGGTGGAACAAATTTGTGAATACTCTAGAGGAATACCTGTGCGAGGAGTGCACTAGGCCAACACTCGGATGAAGTGTTGAAAGACAACTAGTTGAAGGCCAGTCAAGCACAAGGAGTGTGTGAAGGAGAGAACTTGTTTCAATTTTGTAAGATTAGGAGGTCGAGCGCAGAAGTGTGCCAGGAGGGAACCATAACTCTTCTAAAGAAGTAGAGGGTAGATTTTCTTAGAGACTGAGCAATTTGAAAGCTCAGAAGAGGTATCACAAGGAGTGTGCAAGAGTCAGACCTATTCTAAGTCCAGAAGCTCAGAAGAGATAGTGAAAATGTGCACGCAAAGCGCAAGTGAATGTCAGGGTTGAGGTTTAATTTCATTTCCAAAGCTTAGGAGAGATAGCGCTTTCATGAGTGCAGACGAGACCTAAAGTCAAGGGCTCGCAGAAGGATCAAAGGTCGTAGCCTTTGACACTTAGATATTTGAGAAAGTCAAAGCTTAGGAGGGGGAGCGATAACTGTCATCAGATCAACTGCAAGGGAAGAGATCTGGTCGTCGAATCTCACATCCAGACACTCAAAAGAACATGTAGGAGGAACTCAGATTTGGGCCATTAGATCTGAGTGCGTGGACCAACAGCCTTTGGATCCAGAGGTAAGTGCGCGAGATTTAACCCTTTGGAAGTGCACAAGGTAAGCAACCTTGCGAAGTCCATGTTCGCGAAAGGATCACAACCATTGATCGAAGGAAAGTGTGGACCATAGATATGGTCCCAAGAAACGCGTGAGTTTGGATATCGGGAGAAGAGAGGTGAGCAATCCTTCAACTTCATGAAACGTGAAGTCCCGAGTTCCTGAAGGAGATCTCAACCGTTGGATCATGGAGAGATCTGGACTGTTAATCCGGTAAGCGTAGAATCGAGAATCGGGAGAAGGAAGGCAAGAAGTCTTCGATACCCCGAGACGTGAAGTCCCGATTCGTGAAGTGAGATAAGGACCTTCAGATCACAGGGAGTCATGGACCGTTGATCTGACGCAAGCACAGTTTTAGGTTTCGAGAGAAGAGGGCTAACAGTCTTCCGACAACACGAAGCGTGAAGTCACGAAGCACTCGAGGAATTGGCCCCAGGTCATAGTCGGGGGTCACATTGATTAAGGTTAAGGGAGGAGCTAGCAATCGCTAAGCTCTAGTTCAGAGCTCAAGGATTAGAAGATTTGGGGTGACTCGCAATAGAATAACCGAGGTTGTGAAGTGTGAAGTGCCTTTTGGTTAGGCCTGTGGTCACATGTAGTGGTCAGATGGAGGAAGCTTACGCCTAGTGCTTGTTCACTTGGGAAGAGTTTCACATAAGGACCTGTGGATTATTTTTGTGGAGGTTCCAGCAGGAACCCGAAGAGCTATTCCAGCTCGGGAAATTTTAAGATTCATAGACTGGGAGGTCAGCATATCCTGCTGAGGTAGGGGCACTGCATCAACGTGGCTCAAGGAAACTAGACAAACATATTGATCCGGAAAGATCTTTTAAACGAAAATGGTTGAGTTATCTTGAATGCGTTAAATTACCATTTAGGAATTTAATGAAAGAGGAAGAATTATAAGGAAAACATGACAGTCATAAAGCAATATACAAATCTGAACATAATCATGAAGAACATTAAACCATAACAAGAGAAGTTGATAACAGAGTTTGACAATCTTTCCTACATCTCTGGGCCTTTGTCTTAGTGGGTGAGGCTTTCTTATTTCTGTTCAAAGCTTTAAAAGTACATCACAAAAATGTCAAAAGGTCACAAAACTGATCTGGTCTTGTTCTACCAAATCTCAAGAACCCAACAAAACTGATGGCACTGAAAACAGATGACTGGAGCTCCCAGAAATGGACCGCAAAGGTGCTCTCCTCAATGGCTTCCATGCATAAAAATGGCTTTGTCTTGGAAAATCTTCAACATAAACATGTTCTGAACCTCCTTCCCTGGCTCCAAGAACCTCTGGTTTAAATAGGCTTGATGTTGGCAACAAACTCCCAACTTTCCCCGAAGATCTGGCCTAAAAAAGGGCCCAATATCCCCCAAAAATGACCAAAATCTCCAAAACTGTTGAATAAAATCATAAAAAATCATATTACATAGTAATAAACCCACAAAATAGCATATAAACAGGGCACAACCCCTTTTTCGCGGGCTCCTAGTCACTTGGCGTGCTCCATGTGGCCAGGCGCTAGTAGTTATGCGTTCCCCCCCTTGGATTTCTACTCTTAGTTACATGTCTAGGCCATATGGCTGCATGCTACATCCTCCATGTGCCAATACCGTTAGGCCCCCTCATTTTCTATCTCTAGGTCACAATACTATGGTTACACCCTTGGTTAGTGGGATAGCTCGATCGACCGAGGCTAACCTCTAAATACCCACGCCAACACATCTGCATGAGATTCATGTGACATATACCCATTATCAAGGGATAGCTCCTATAAAATCCGCGCCAGGTATGGTCTGTGGTTATGTGCATTGGTTGTATGGTTAAGTGTCGAGGGTTGGGGCTAGCCCCAACCTTTACTCCGCCCAAATCATATGTTATTTAAGATTAAATAGTAGTGGTGCCCTATGGTGTTAAGAACCACCAGGTAGGCGGGCTGGTAGCCCGACCTATGTGAAGTCTTGGCAACCATAGAGGTCAGGGGTTCGACCCCCACGAACCCATAAAATTTTGTCAAACAACCAATGAACCAATAAATGGGTGCCACGTGGCAACCCATGACTAAGCCACACGACACCTTCCCATTCGCCCAAACCGATGCCACGTGTCAAGCACTTATTCGTCCAGCTATCTACCCAGGTGTCAGCCCATTCATATGCCATTGTATCTGTCATGTTAGCGCCATGTGTCATATGAATTGTATGGACTTGCCACGTCAGTCGTACGGTTGTGCCACGTGTCACCCTTGTAGTGGTGACACATGTCAATCCATGAATCGTCCACCTATCTTCCCAAGTCAGCACCAACTATACCTTCCACGTTAGCTATACGACCGTACGACCTGTACAGTCAGTTGCCACGTGGCACTATACATACTGCACAATCAACATTTTTTTGCTTGTTTGGCCAAATGAACAAACCGCGATATCTTGGTCATACGACGCCCGTTTGAGCCCGTTCAAGTTGCATTGGGTTCATATCGACGAGGCACACACATTCATCTGTTTTGAAGCCATTCTGAACACTTTGATTTTTAGGCCTTCCTGGACCCATTTTGGTCCCGAGATCTAATTCAAGATCACCTATTTGTATATTGTGAGATCCTTTTCCAACCCACTCCTAACCATGTTTTTAAAGATGAGCATGGTTATATTTCATGTTGTGATAAGCTCTTGCATTTCAAAATATGTTTTTTTGTACTAGTTATTCAAGTGAATCTAGGAAACATTGTACAAACGTAAATGTTTTTCATAGTTGCAAAAATAACATTTTATTACATCTAAAACATTTTGTTTATGTTGATGGACAAAAATGTGCCAAGATGCTTTCCCACTAATAACTTTGACAACCCAAATAGATTCCAACATTACCCCTTAACCTAATATGGTAATTAAGGCAAGTCTTGCAAACTTTGTCACAAATGTACAAATGTCTTTGAAACTCCCTAAGAAATCCACAAATATACCATGGAATAACAAGAGGCATTTCTATCCACATTCCTCTCATATCAATCGTGTAAGAATAATTTCCAACTTCTTGTATCTTGATGCAAAAGAAAATATGTATAAAACACAAGAAACAATGATTTACTAACATCTTTCTATCTTGTATAATGATTATACTTCTGAACAATATATTTTGACCAAGCTATCTCTACAGTTTGAAAAAAAAAATCATTAAACTTGTGAAATAATTCCCTGCAATACAAAAACATGAATGCTAACGTGAAAGGAGAATTTCAGCATTTAGAACTTAAAATATAGTTTAGACAATGATGTAATTTTTCTTTCTATTGTTAGTTTTAAAAATCAATTTTATTAGTTTAAGCTTTTAAAATCAATTTTATTAGTTAAAAAAAATGATTTAATATAGTATTTATCCTTAAAAAGTGTATAGCATTTTATCTTCACTTCTATAA
The DNA here is from genome assembly GCA_009831015.1 of Picea engelmannii. Lineage (NCBI taxonomy): Eukaryota > Viridiplantae > Streptophyta > Pinopsida > Pinales > Pinaceae > Picea > Picea engelmannii. The sequence continues at coordinate 216,237 of ML788915.1, read as the reverse complement.
ATTAGAATTGCTACTATTCCATAAATATATTAAATTCAGAATGTAGTTACTTTAGACAATGATGTAATTTTTCTTTCTTTTGTTAGCTTTTAAAATCAATTTTATTAGTTAAAAAAAATAATTTAATATAATATTTATCCTAAAAAGTGTATAACATTTTATCTTCACTTCTAGAAATTACTATTGCTACTGATACCATAAATATACAAAGCTTCTTTGTTTTTCCCTCGTAAAGTAAAAAAAAATAACATTTGCTTTGTCCATTCATTCCACCAACAAAAATGACTTTTGGCAAAGAAGATAGTTGGACAATTTCAACAATGATGACAATGAACACAAATAGTAAAATAGTTAGAAAAAAAAATATTGGGTTTGCATATTACTTCATTATAAAAAATAATAGCAAGTTATTTTATAAATTAAATTTTGATAAAAAAAAATGAATTGGTTTATGCATTGTTTTATAAATTAAATTTTGAAATTGAAAAAATAATGCAAAAAATGCATTGTCTTTGTAGGAAATCCAAATAGGACTTGGTACCATGTTTTATATTTGACATATGCATGCGAAGATTAATCAATGTTTTTGAAGGAGATGTTCTAGTTTTAAATGGTTCTATTTCCATGAGAACCTCAAAATCACCACCAAAAGTTTGAGTTATCCATGCTGATCTTGTTGACACACAAGGTCAAGTTAAAATAGCCGTGAACATTAGTGACAAGCTCATATTATCGTTTTTGCCACATTTGTCTTCTTGGTAACAACTTTCGTATAGTCGGATTTGATATCATTAGAAAAAACAAATATGAAAGAGGAGATGTTAGTTGTTGCATTGCATTGACTGTAACATCTATTGTTGAAAATGTATCATTAGTTTTTGTTGAAGATGGACTCCATAGATTATTTTAGGGGCTAAATTTCTCTCATGGGCTAATTTTCCATGGTTTTTCCAAAAACGAGATTCGCTATTTTAAAAATGATTCACCCAAATTCTATAGGATAAAATTATTTTACCATAAAAATCGCCAAAATTTTATAAAAACTATATAAAAT
>ML788915.1:182064-205351 GCA_009831015.1 Picea engelmannii | reverse complement strand
AGAAAGAATCAAAGCATCTTGTAACACATCACCTGTTACATTTGCTTCTTGATTTCTCTCCTGTTGTCCATCTCTTTGTTTCTTTGGAGCTCTGCAATCTTTCTTCAGATGTCATTTCTTCCCACAATTCCAACACTCTATCTTTCCAAGTCTGGATTTGGATCTTCCCTTCCTAGAATTTCCGCGGTTCCCTGATCCCTTTCCTCTATCCTTTTGTCTTCCCCTATTCTCGATGTTCAATGCATTACTTGATGCCTCACCTATTATTTTCCATCGCATTTCCTCACTAAGGATAACACCAACAACATCATCAAATTTTAAAGTATTTGAACCAGAGACAGAGTTGCTTACAACCATGACCAAGCCATTCCATCTTTTTGGCAATGAGCACAAGATTAGAAGAGCCCTAACCTCATCATAAAAGTCCACTTTTACAGAACTTAGTTTATTAGTAATCGTATTAAATTCATTTAAATGATCTGCAACAAACCCACCTTCTGACATCTTCATATTAAATAATCTCTTCATTAGAAATACCTTATTGGGCACTGAGGGTTTTTCATATAGTTTATCCAACGTGTCCATCAAATCCTTTGTTGTATTTTCTTTCGAAATACTGAAAGCCACCGACGCTGCCAAGCTCAGCTGTATCGTTCCTAGAGCCTTTCTGTCAAGAATCTCCCATTCTTCATCCTTCATGGCCATCGACTTCTTAGCTACTCCGTCCAATGGTAGGAATAGATCATTCTGATATAAATAATCTTACATATGCATCTTCCATAACTGGTAGTTTTGGTCATTCAATTTCTCGACCCTAAACTTTCCATCTTTCAACATTGCCCCCACTCGAACCAGGAACCCTCCTTTCCTACGAGTTATCTTTCGCTCTGATACCGGTTGTTAGAAAAACAAGACCGTGGAGAAATAAAATAAAACAAATGTGGAAACAAAACACAGAAGATACACAATACAATAGAGACACAGATTTACGTGGTTCACCCAGTGTGGGCTACGTCCACCAGAGAAATTGCCAGGTCCTTCCTTTATTATTATCAACATATGAAGGGATACAACCTACAACAAACTCGTTGTAACTTCCTCTTATTTCTCTCATAGTCTCTCATCTCATAATACGATATTTGCTATCATGCATAGCTGCAATACATTTCCCTCATAACAGAGGGTTGCCTTCTAGGGAAAAAAACCCTAACATAATTTCTACTGTTAGATCTGCGACCTTATAATGAACGGTCCAGATTTACAATGAAATTACAATATACTTTTACAAGGATTTTTTTCCTTTGGGGGCTTCACCCCCGAACCCCCTATCCAAGGGGATAGTACCCTTGGACCTCGCAGAGGGGGTACTCCCCCTCTGCACTCCCCCGTGTGGAAGAGTGTACATACTTATGGGGTGTAAAGTCTTCATGGAGTATAAACACGACTGAAAAACACAAAACCTATGAATCAGGAAGATAATTAGGCTCCATGACCAACATCCCCATGCTCCTTATCCGACGTTGAATCATACACTGAAGGTTTTCCTCTCAACATATACAACCTGTCCACCCAGTTACCGATCAACTGGAGCTCCACTAGGTCCCCTCCCTACCTATAGATAAAGATATGTTCCCTCTTGAATAATACACAATATCCTACATCCTCCAAGGCTGAGACTGAGAGAAAGTTAACCCTCAAACCTGGAACAAAGAGAACTCCATCAAGCTCCAAGAGTCCCCCCCAACTCGAGTTGGAATATAACACTCCCAACTCCACGTACAACTCTCCCCATACCACCTTCATTTACCACTTGTCGGTCAGGACTAGTCTCTGTGAAATCTAGGAATACTCACTAAATTCTCGTCATGTGGCTAGAGGCTCCAATATCCACAACCCATCTGATATCACCTCCAAATCCTCCATTTCCGACACTGGAAACTAGGGTCACCAAAGAAAATTTCATGTCGTACTTTGAAGCAAAGTCCTCCATTGTTGATGTAGCAACTATCTCATGCCACTCTAGTTTCATCTTCTTCTTCCTCTCGAGACAACAAGAGGCAAGGTGTCCCAACTGGTTACAACAATAACATTTGACTTTAATCAAGTCCCTTTTGGACTTCCTTTCTTCTTTCTCTTTGCAGTAAGAGAAACATTCTCATCAACTCCATCTGTCTTCTGTTCACTGCTTTGAGATCTTTCCCAGATATCCTCCTGAGCGAAATCATCCCACAGTCTGCTCCAATCTAGTAGATGCTCACGTCCCACCACACACTTCACAAAGACTTCCCATTCTTTGGTGAATCCATTTAAGGCTATCCCCACCAACTCAGAATCCGTAATGACCTCTCCAACTGTTGATATTGTGGTAGCTTCGGGAGGTATGAACCTCCATTGTGACCTTTGACAAGATTAGAATGTTCTGGAAGAAATAAAAGAAGTGAACATAACCCTAGAAGAGATGTCGGTTGAGAGAGATAATTAATATGAATTAATTAGTACCCAGAATGAGAATTCAGCCCAAGCAGTCTGTCAGGATTACTATAAATACAGGGCATCAGTATTTCATTTGACACACTTCTCAGAATTGCAGACATGCACTTGTGCGCACTGCAGTCTGGTAGTCTTGTGCGCAAGTTTTGGAGAAGGTGCTGCTGCCAGTTCTGAAGCCTATTGCTTCTATCTTTTGGTTTGGACTCTCTGATCAACTTTGGTTACTTCTTGCTTGGTGCATTAGCCTTGCTTAGCTATTGGATTTCCACCAGGATTCTTCTCTCTGTCAAGGTCAAGGTGCTCGGAGGGTGTCTTTGGCCTATGGTTGGGTGACAATAGTGATATTGTCAATGGTAAAATGAGCACATTCTAATAGGTTATGGGCCCACACCTCCTTCATTCAGTATAACCACTGGAAGGAAGCATATCCATTAGGATACTAATCTTGCTAAAGAACTATCGCTAGGGTTATTAGCAGGAGAAACTTCCAAGACACTGCCACTAGGGTTACTAGCAGGAGTAGTTGCAGAAACCCTAAAACCCCAATCCAACACCTTGTGATGGAACATCTCGTTCAAGAAGAAGGTATTCAAGTGCGCCTTATTCCAATGCATATCTTGGCACACTCATAAGGAAAAAATGTCAAAGTTGAAGTTTTGGATCAAGGCATGACCAGTCACCAGTCAACCGAAGACATGAGTGAAAAGACTAGTCATCTACATTACTCAACACTCACAGGAACGATTGAAGATGACATGTGGATAATTGATAGTGGAGCTTCTAGGCACATGATGGGAGATGAAGACAAACTCTCAAGTCTAAATGAGAAGAAGAGATCGTACAAGGTAGAGCTTGGAGACAAAAGCACTTAACCAGTCGAAGGATTTGGACAAGCCTCCGTCAAGTTGAAAACATGTAACAATGTTCATTTGAGCAATGTCTTATATGTACCTGGTTTAGAAAATAATCTTCTATCCATATCTTTCCTAGAATACATATGAAACAAAATAGATTTTGTAGATGGAAAAGTGTTATCTTGGCATAAAGACTCCAGCATAGAGAAAGCTAGGGTTATTGGAACTCGTGAAGGAAATCTATACAAACTACTAGAACAAAATGAAGAAGCCCCTGTACATGATGAAGTCAATCTCAATGAACTTTGGCACATAAGGTACACTCATATTAACTATCAAGCATTGCCTTTTCTCAAAAATATGGTTGAAGGAATACCAGAATTGCAGTCTACACATTAAGGAATTTGCAAAGGATGTGCTCTTGGAAATAATATCAAGAAACCATTCCCAAGCAACAACGATAGATCTAAGGAGATTCTAGATCTGATACACTCAAATGTTTGCGGTCTGATGCCAATAAAATCTCTAAGAGGTTCTCTTTACTACGTAATCTTCATAGATGACTACTCAAGAAAGACTTGGTTATATCTTCTAAAGACAAAGGACGAAGTATTCAACAAATTTCAAGAATTCAAAGCAGAGATAGAGAACGTCACGAACAAGAAGATCAATATATTAAGAACAGATAATGGAGGAGAATACACATCAAAGGAATTTTTTGCATTCTACAAATTGACAGGGATTAGGAGGGAGCTGATTGTTCCTCATAATCCTCAACAAAATGGTGTAGCAGAAAGAAATAATAGATCTATTGAAGAAACTGCAAAATCACTACTAAACGATCAAGGTTTATCCATGTTCTTATGGGGAGAAGCAACCATTACAACAATATATGTTCAGAACATAAGTCCTCACCGCATATTGAAGGACATGACTCCAGAAGAAGCATTCTCAGGTAAGAAACCTAATGTGGAAAACCTAAGAATCTTTGGATGTCCCGTTTACTCTCACATTACCAAGGACAAAAGGAATAAATTAGAATCCTCAAGAAAGAAGGGCATATTCGTGGGATATAGTGAATCATCCAAGGCTTACAAAATCTATATTCCGGAACAACATAATATTGAATTCAGCAGAGACATGACCTTCAATGAAAATATGGCTTTCAAGAAATCCATATAAGAAACTATAGAAGAAGAAGAGCATGAAGAACTTATTGAAGAAAGCACAGAAAACCAGAATGATGAAAAGGAACAATCTGATCATCATATGCAACCATGTGAGACCATTGATTCAGACACTGTACCTAAGACCAAGAAATGACCAACTTGGCTTGAAGCTACCTTACAAGAAGCAGAAAGACTCAAGGTCCCAGATGGGATATTCAGAAAAAGTAAGAAGCCTAAAAGATTCTCAAGCTATGCAGCATGTATGACAAAGCTTCTAGATGAATAAACTACCACGTTTGAAGAAGCAGTTCAAAAGAAACAATGGAAAGAAGCTATGACGGAAGAACACCAATCCATCATGAAAAATGATGTATGGGAAATTGTGTCTAGACCTTAAGAAAAATCAGTGGTAACTTCAAAATGGGTATATAAGATCAAACATGCAGCAGATGGAAGCGTGGATAAATATAAAGCAAGGTTCGTAGCTAGAGGGTTCTCCAAGAAGGAGGGAGAAGAATATGAATTTTTTTTTGCTTCGGTTGCTAGATATACTTCCATTAGAGCTATCATATCTCTTGTCGCTTCCATGGGATGGAGTTTACATTAGATGGATGTAAAAACAACTTTCCTCATTGGAGCAATCGAAGAAGAAGTATATATTGAACAAACTCAAGGGTTTGAAGTACATTCCAGAGACACTCACGTTTGCAGACTAAAGAAAGCCTTATATGGACTCAAGCAATCTCCAAGAGCTTGGTATGCCAGAATAGACAGATATCTAACGAGACTTGGTTTCTCCAAAAGTCATGCATATCCAAACCTTTACTACAAAGTCGTGAACAACGCACCTGCGATTCTACTACTATATGTTGACGATCTATTCCTAACAGGTGAAGAGTCTCTCATCATCCAGTGCAAAAAGTAACTAGCTTTTGAGTTTGATATGAAATATATTGGTCTCATGCATTATTACTTGGGAGTAGTAGTATGGCAGAAGCGTGGTGAAGTATTCCTTGGACAAGGAAAGTATACAATAAATATTCTCCAAAAGTTTGGAATGATGGATTGCAAATCTATGGACACTCCTATGACTACATACATAAGAAAAGTAAGAGATTTAGATTCTGATCCAGTAGATCCATCTCTATATCGACAATTGATTGGGTCATTGATGTATTTGGTAAATACTCGACCAGATATTTTATTTGTCGTAAACACATTAAGCCAGTTCCAGGTGGAACCTAGACATGAGCATTGGATAGCTGCAAAGCATGTCCTAAGATATATTCGTGGGACAATAAACTATGGCTTAAGATACACCTCATCCAGTGATATACAGCTTCTTGGATTCACAGATTCAGATTGGGCAGGAAGTGCAGAAGACAAAAAGAGTACTTCAGGGATGTGTTACAGCTTGGGCTCCTCTATGATATCTTAGGGTAGGAGGAAATAGAAGTCTGTCGCACTCAGCACAACAGAAGAAGAATATATCGCAGCATGTGAGGCATGCATAGAGGCAATATGGCTAAGAAAGATAATCTCCTATTTATTTGATCAAGTTCCAGATTCAACCATAATACACGGTGATAATCAAAGTTGTATAAGGCTATCAAAACACCTAGTGTTTCATGAACGGTCGAAACATATTGAGATCAAATACTACTTTATTCAAGATAAAGTCCAGGAAGGAGGAGTAAAGCTCCAGTATATCCCCACAGATGAGCAGACAACATATATCCTAACAAAGCCTATGTCCAGAATAAAGTTTGCATATTTTCGAGACAAATTGGGGATCGTGGAATTAATTGCTTTAGTCGAAAGGGAAGAAATGACTCTCCAGGTTTGGAGGGAGCACTGACATTTTATTGAATTAAGGACATCCATTTTCAATTTTGAAAAATGGTCCAGCTTGGGCAGTTCCTTTCCAGATTCGGAAAGTGGTTTGAGATTTTTGACAGACAAGCATTTTCCAGTTCGAAAAATGGTCCAGATCGAACGCTCATTTTCGTAATGAAAATGGTTTGATGGATTGTTGATTTACCATAGACACTGATTTCCCATTGTGGTTAACATGGGGAATGGTCTAGGGAAGTCTCTCTTCTTGAGGGCTACTCAAGAAGACTGGCCCACCTCGCCGGACAGTGATTTCCCATTGTGGTTAACATGAGGAATGCTCTGTTTTGGAGGTTGGTGCAGGACAGTCATTTCCTTAAGAAATGGTCTAGACAATCATTCCTTAGGGTGGATTCATTCTCTCCAGTTTACACTTTGTTTAGTGCCAGAGGAATGGTCCAGGTTCAACAATCAGGGACAGACATTCCTTATGGCAGACTCATTCTCTCCAGGTTGCACTTTGTTTAGTGTTGAAGGAATGGCCTAGGGTGGGGAATGGTCCAGGCTCAGAAATCATGACAATTATTCTTCCTTGCTTGAGAAGAATAGTCCAGATAGCCCATCATTGATTTTCTACTCTGAGGGCAGATGCTCTTTCAGATCTCACAGATGTGAGTGAAAGAATGGCCCCGTTAATTCAGTTTATATCATAACAATATTTTCTGTGCAGGTTGATATCAGATGATTGTTATGGAGACTACATGTCTCCAGACAGTAGAGATATGCTACTGTGGTGGATATGTTCCACTGTTTGTGACTATGTGTCACAGTTTGAGTAGTTGTGTATACCATGGATAAACACAATTGTGTTCTATCAATTGATATTGTACCTGTTGTCATGGAGATTATCCAGTTGGATAATAATGACAATGCTCGTGATGCTACAAGTTGAATGGTCTGTTTGTGCTCAATATCATTATCGATTATAACTCCCTAGCTAGGAGGGAGTGTTGATACTATGGTAGCTTCAGGAGGTATGAACCTCCATTGTGACCTTTGACAAGATTAGAATGTTCTGGAAGAAAGAAAAGAAGTGAACATAACCCTAGAAGAGATGTTGGCTGAAAGAGATAATTAATATGAATTAATTAGTACCCAGAATGAGAAGTCGTCCCAGGCAGTCTGCCCGGATTACTATAAATACAGGGCACCAGTCTTTCATTTGACACACTTCTCAAAATTGCAGACAAACACTTGTGCGCACTGCAGTCTGGCAGTCTTGTGCACAAGTTCTGGAGAAGGTATTGTCGCTAGTTCTAAAGCCTATTGCTTCTATCTTTTGGGTTGGACTCTCTAATCAACTTTGGTTACTTCTTTATTAGTGCATTAGCCTTGCTTGGCTATTGGATTGCCACCGAGATTCTTCTCTCTATCAAGGTCAAGGTGCTCGGAGGGTGGCTTCGGCCTATGGTTGGGTGACAATAGTGATATTGTCAATGGTAAAACGAGCACATTCTAACACCAACAACAACCAAATCATCTTTTACTCGAGCCACCCGGGTAGGATAAGAAGAGACACTCTCCTCCTTACCCATCTTGGTATCATGCAACTTAGCCTTCAAGGCCGTCTTTCGGTTCTTGTTCTTCGCCTTAAACAAGTTCTTAAGTGCATCCCACATCTCCTTGGAAGTCTTTTTCTCAACCATGTGTGGGATAAAGTGATCCTTCACCCCATCCAGAATAATCCTTTGAGCCTTGACTTCCTTGACCTCATGCGATTCCAAAGCAATAGGATTTGCTGCAGGAGCTGCCACAACAGAGTTGACATAGTTATAAATATTGTTGTCCTTGAGAACAATTGACAATCGGACCTTCCACTACAAATAGTTGGAAATGCCATCCAATCGATCCTCCAATCTAATGCTTGCTGCCATATTCCCTGTCACAACTCAAGAAAAAACAATCACACCCTTTCCCTCTTCAACTTTTCCCAAAAATCACACTGCCCACTGTCACTCAGAGACCAAGCTCTGATACCATGTATATTTTTAATGACAAAAATCAGTAAGCTAAAATTTTTATCAAACACTTAGCAACCTAGAGATATCTGTCTTTCATGAACTTCCGAAATGTCCCAAACCCATATTCATAAATTACCATAAGTAAAAATACACATTGCTAAGCAAATATGCAACAGAAATAAACACAATGGACAACAACCCATAAAACTCAGAAATTTAAGTAAATGCCAGGGAAAACCCCAATGTGGGGAAACCCAATGAGAGAGAGAGAGAGAGAGAGAGAGAGAGAGAGAGAGAGAGAGAGAGAGAGAGAGATCTTATTATTCAACTTCAAGAAAGTACATTACAACAACAAAATCACATTTCCAGCCAAGAAAAATACCTCACAGCACCAAACAGTGCCCCACAATTTTCTACCTTGGAAAACATGCCCAAATCCGTACAGTTTTACGGCCTCCTTTAATTATGTGCCTCGAAAACCATGGCCAACAGAGTGTTGTATGACCTCCACAGTACGGCCCAACAACAAGGAAACCCAAAAATTCCACCTCAATTTTTGTGCCAAAAGGGTGCCTCGAAAATTGTGCCCTCTTTCCTACTGTACAAACGATACGAATCCATACAGTACGACCCAACACAGAAAAAAATAGAACAACACTACACTCAAAAAATCACCTTGAGATTTGTGCCTTCCTTGTCCTTGGGAAATGTGCCCTCCAAGATGCTCAGTTTCCTCTCTCAAGATCTCTCATAAAATCTCTCTCAATCTCCTCTCGATGTGTCTTGCAAACTACCCAATGCATTCTTTTATAAATCTGAAAAATGACATTTTCCCTCCAAAGTGTCTTTTCACCTTCCCCAACCCTAAATCCAAAGGCCGAGATTATATCTTGCCTTTTTCAAGATCAAAGGTCATGATCCATTCCCTCCAAAATGAATCACTTCAAATATTAAAGTAATTTCACTTTATTACATAAGTGTACTTTATGAAATAAAGTCACTTTAAAATTAGAAGGTACACTTTATTAAAAAGTCACTTTAATAAAATAACCACTTTAAAACAACTTTATAAAAACCCTTTACAAAGTTAAGTGTCTGGTAGTGTAAATATAAGGTTACATCCGCATTCAAAAAAAAACATGCGGAGTACCTCCCGAGCTAAAAAACTAACAGAAGGAAGGTAACCCACTCATAAACCTTTGGATTTTGAATTTATCATCCTTTATGAAGCCAATATACTTCATCAACTCAAAGAACCTTTTCTCGTATTCATCCATTTTCATGCTTCCTAACTTGAGTTCAAAGAACTAGTTCATCTTATTTTCATAGTAATGCTCTGAAAAATATTTCTTTTGAAAATATCCTTTGAATTGTCTCCATGAGACCTTATTCTCATCAAGGTGCTTGGCTTGATTAAGTGTATCCCACCACATGGTTCTCTTTCCTTGCAGATCGTAGGTGGAAATTTCGTTTTCTACCCTAGAGGGGTAATCATGCAGCTAGAAATATTTCTTCATTTCCAATAACCATGCCATGGCCTCTTCTCCCTTTCTATGCTCAACATTAAAAGTTGGTGGCTTGATTTTCCTAAGTTCACCTTGTAAAATGTCTGCCTCATGCCTTCTCCTCTGCCTCCTGATAGGAGACACACTTGGGATTCTCCCTGGCCTTGAACTTGCACAATATCTCCTCATGAATTTCTCTGGGGAATGATGGCACCTGCTCATACTCCTTGACTTCATATCATTCCCATGATCCCCCTTATACTATGGGATCTAGATGATGCCACTTGTCTAGCATTAGTTGCTTGCTTTGTGACAGAGTATTTATTGGCTTGTATCTACAACATATTCAAACTCTTTAGTATCCCTTCCTAAGATTTTATGATATTCTCATATATTCCCTATATATCTACGCTTCCCTCTACAGGATTTTCATAGTGTCAGCTATCTCCACAAGCTCCTCTCTACCTCTTCTTACATTGGACTATGTCTCAGCATTTCCCATGCTGACATGTAGACCTCTAACCTCCTCCTCATGGTTGTAAGATCCTCAAGCATCCTCCATATCTCTAGTTTTCATTCGGGAACCAAATATTCCCTCTTGTACCTCTAACTCTGCAATAAAATGTGCATGCAATAAAATTCTTGTTAGACAAAAATGAATATTCATAGCTCTGCAAAAAGAATGCATATTTTTCTGCTCTTTAAGGCCATAAGTCATCTTCTTTTTGAGTTGAATGAAAAATCTATTACTCAAATCAATTTCCTGGCCGCACGAGGTGATTCTATTTTTCATTATCTTTCCATTGACTACTCATTTGCCCAAATTTGAGCTCTAATATGAAAGGTATGGTCTATGGACGTTTAAACTATTTTCTCATTTTTACCCCTTATTTCTACATGTATCTTCTCCTCTATCCTATACAAATTCCGATACCCAAATTCCAAAATTGGTTTCTTGACTGCCTTTTATGGTCCATGACCTTTCCACAGACTGCTCATGTGCCTCAAACTGACTTCTGAGTAAGGAGTTATGCCCTTTGGAATCAAATTGGTGTCTAATTTACACCTTGTACTGTTTCACCTATAATTTCTTCATACAAGCTCTTTTTTGTTCTCGGAATATATCATTGGAAATCTCTTGCTAATCTCTTTCATTTTGAGAAGTGGAGATTGTGTGCACCAAAGGTTGTTTAGCGCCTCAAAATGCCCCTACAATTTGATGACCTTCAAAAACTGATTTTTTTTGCGAAAAATAATTGGTTTGTTGTTATAACAGTTTGTCAAATCGACCAACGCATGACCCTAATAAATATGATTGACATGGCATGGAAGTGTTTTTTGAGTCCATGTGTCATCCCTTTATTTGTCCATGTCATCACCCTTTGATCTCTGTCATCGACAAAACCTTTTTCAAGCCTTTTGAGTTCTTTCTCGTGGACTTTTCCCATCGAGAAGAATAACTTTCCTCACGCTCACAAATCCTTTTGAAACCCGAAGTTCGAACATTATTGGTCTTTTTCCATCGGAATGGAACTTACCATGGTTACTAATATTCATGAATTTCAAAGTACGATAGCCTATCAGATTTTCTCTATCAGGATTATCCATCAAGAATATCCTTTTCGAAAACTATCAGAAACATCCTTTTTGTAACCCATCAGAAACATCCTTTTCAAAAACCATCAGAAACATCCCTTTTGAAACCCATCAAGAATACTTCCTTCTGAATACCATCAAGAATATCCCTTCCAAAACCAATAATAGGCCGCCACATGTTACTTAGCCATATGCTTTCAGACTCCCTTCTTCAAAAGGTCGAGTTATATCCACATCTCATCCTGAATGAGTCTTTCTGAAGTCAATTTCTCCGCAAGATCTGATGGTTAAGAGTGACACCGATCAACAACTCTTATTCTTTCAAGATTGTACCATTGGGTTTCTCCCTTTGGACTTAACCTCATACCATGCCTCAGTATTTTTTCGAAGCCCATTTTCCGAAAGCCTGTCAGAAACGCCCTTTTCAGACTTCGCAGACAGATCTCGATTGTTGATTCTTAAGGTCGAAATAATATAGGTTGTCGATTTCCCAAAATTCACAGTCGCCATGAAAACATAGAATTCGACTATATGGGATGGATTTTAACTTTTCAACTTGCAAATCGATGCCATAAATATTCTCTTCGACTATTTTAAGGAAAATAACCTCGAATATACCCACAAATTTGGGGATTTCACTCTGGTTCACTATTTTTCCTCAATTTCGTCACATATCAAAATATGTAACAATGATTTTTTCCCAATTCGTGTTATTTCTTAGCCCATACAAACTCAATGTTGAACCTTGATCTCTAATACCAATCTGCAACATCCCCCAGCTTGACTGAGGTTCATTACATACAAAAATACACTTAAAATAAAAGTTTTATGATATTTACTAATCTTGAAGCTTACTAACTATATAAATACAAATAGATCTAACCATTCTACTATCATTAATTTAAATGCATATATAACATGTTGAAACAAACATGAATGCATCTAATTAACTCCATACACAACAACATATAAACCATTCACCTACACAGAGTTAAAACACAACAATTTAGCTCATAAAATTAACACAGAACACAGATAAACACTTTTGTTTTTAGAACAATAGTGCAACCAACTTCTTGGGATGGGAGTTCCACCCAACCATAGATCTATTTTTCTAGATATCAACAACAATTCACCTCCGAACTAGGGCTAGGAATACAAAAAAATAGTGTGCCTCTCTCCGTCCATTCACAGCTCAACAAAATCCCACAACTCACTAGTTTTTCCTACAGTTATCATGATTTCCACCATCTCTCTTGCACAAACATACCAAACCTAAAGAATGTACCCCTTCACTACTCTTAGTCCATCGGGTTGTGCCATTCCTAATGTGCCCCTTTCACTACTCCCAGTCCATTGGGATGCATCATTTTACCAAGGTCTCTGGCACAGGTGACCAAGAATCTCACTACTGGGATCTCAAGGGAACTCATTGCTAGGGAATATACCAGGAAAAACCAACAATAACTTGTTTTTGTAGTGAAACTCTCACATGATTTCACTCTTTGGGTCTGACAACCCGGTTCTTTTGCAAGAATCGCAACTTGCTTCTTCGGTGTTCAGCTCCAAAAATGCTCCAAAATTCGCTCTCCATTGTTGCTCCAGCTCTAGTGCACTTATCTCCTATTTTTTTCTCCCTTTCTCATGCAAAAACATGACTATCTAAACTGTCTTCCTTGGCCATACAAATTTCCTCTCCTTTTCCTCCTTTTTTGACTCACACTCATCCCCAAACTGATTGTACTCAGCTCCATGCCCCCAATAAATATGGGATGTGACTCCTCACACCCACCCTCTTACATGTATTCAATGATTGGCTTTGGGAACTCTCAACAAAAAAAATAAAAGGTTCACTCAAAACATTAAAATTAGAAAAAAATTTGGGTTTTAAATTCATGGGTAAAACCCCCTTTTTAGACTCCTTTGTTTTGTGGATTAATTAGCCCCTAATCTATGTCCATATCCCCCAGCAGTGGGCATCACATTTTATTTATTAAAATTTAGAAATGTGATTCACATATACATTGCTTGGCCACCATCATACACTATATCTACATTATGCATTAATTAAACCAGATATTGTAGCGGAGACATTACAAAAATGGTATATTTTGGACCTAAGTGCAACATGTCAAAGCAAATATTCGCTCTTATCAATAATGTTGATAAATGAAATATGTTGATTGTTAGATTAGGAAATGAGGATTGAGGGAAGATTATTTGGATGGCAACAACCACCTCAAATATATTATGGGATGAAGTGAGACTCTTCATGTTAAGTTTGATAACATAGTTTAGGCATCGAGGGAAAAAAAAGATTGCAAGAAGAGAAAGATAAATAAATGTGGTGTAGATGTTGTAGTTTATCTGCTTGCCTGAATATCATGAGATTAGGTGGAATGATTCATGAATGTAATTTTCTACCTTGATGGAACAATTGATATATATGGAAAAAAACTTCTTGTATATCAAATATTCTCATCATATTATTTTTTGAGGAGTTGTATATTACTTAGTACAAATATGTAACTTTTACTTATTCTAATCTGGCACATAATTTATTTGGAAAGAAAATAAACGCAATGTGTTGTTGAAACTCAATATTTTGTTGATTTTCCATATGTGAAAAATTCAATAGAACATCAATGTGTAGTCAAGTGAAATTACTTTATGCTATTTTTTTTCCTTGGAAAAAAGCGTAATTTTATTCATCCGAAGAGACAAAACTACATTATGTAGGTGCTTCAATGGAGCACTACACCTCATGGGTGTGATGTATGTGTCGGGATACAAAAAACAAAAAAGTTGTCATTTTCTGACTTTTATCCGTGTAGTGAGTTCTCGATTAGGATACATCTTTAGTTACATATGAAGTTCCCAGTGGGATGTGAATCTTGGATTTCAGATTATAAATCAATCTTTGTGGAATTCTTCCATCAATTTCTGTTGATTGTTGTCAAGGTGGATTATTATTGCTGTTGAATTTCTTGATGTTCATGTTGTGTATCCTGCTGTTGAGCTTCTGATTCTATAAAAGGTTGATGGTAAAAATTTTGTGAGTTTCCATTTTTGTGCTATGTGATGTCCCAATGTCTAAGTGCAAGGTGTAACCCTTCTTTTGAGAGAGCATCCTCTACCATGTTCTTGTTGTTGTAAACATGGGAGATAGTCACAGTGTCAAAATTTTCTAGTAGCCGAAAAGTGTCCTCCAGAATAGGGAGGAGGAAAATGTTATGACATTTCTGAAATTTCCTTGCCCAATTCACCACAATCAATGAATCTCTAAAGATTTGGATGTGCCACAGATCATTTTCTTTTGCAAAGGTAAGTAGAAGTTTTAAGGTCAAGAGCTCTACATGGTTGTTTGTCCCCTAACCTAGCCCCAGTTTTGAGTGAGAAAAATGTGAATTCGAAAGGTGTAGTATGAACCCACCCCCACATTGTTGGTTTTGTGAGGCTCCATCGAAATAAGCCCATGGCTTTGAAAGATCTGTTTGTTCAGGGGGGAAAGTTTTTTGTCTTGTCCCTTTTTTTGTTTGTGGAAAATGTGTGAAAATTGAGAAGCTTTGTGCTGCAACTTTCCCTAGAGCTGTAGCTTTGTCTTGAAAAATTGTTGTGTTTCTGGCCAACCAAATTTCCCAAATTAAGATGGGAGGGAGGGCTTTTAGTTCTTTGTAATTGGAGTCTTGAAGCCATAATTTCTAGGCTTGTTCCAGGCTTGGTCCTTCCCAAGTGCAAGTCTGTCTGAGGTTGGCTGAAATCTCCTTCCAAACTCTTTGGGTAAAAGGGCAGGTAATAAAAAGGTGGTAGATTGTTTCACTTTCCGAAAGGAAAAGTGGACATCTACCAAGCCCTTCGATCTGTTGTTTTTGTAATATTTCCCATATAGGGATATTTTGATTTAGTGCTGCCCAAAAGAAGAGTTTTGATTTTTATGGGCACTTTAACTTCCATAGTCCTTTCCACCACTAGGATTATTGTTGTTGAAAAAGATCCAGAGAAAGTGCAATGTAGCCCAATTTTGGGGTGTAGACACCCAAGGGATCTTTTTTCCAAACCAGTTCATATTCTCTGTCAGTAAGTCTGATGTGTCCAATTTGTAGAGATTTTATGTAGTTTTTGTAAACTATTGTGGAAGCTCTAGAGATCCCCAGATCATGTGTTTTCTTCCATCCTTGAGACCACTGTGTTGTTGTATGTGGGTCTGCCAGTTGGGAGAGTAAATGTATATTTTTCCCATGGAGAAAGTTGATGAGATTTGGGGGGAGGATGTGTGCGGTCCCACCACCTATCCAGTGGTCTTCTCCAATACGGTGATGGTTCCCACGACCTACTCTCCATGCTAGTCCCTCTCCAATAACTAAAAAAGAGGAAGTAAGGGCTTTCCAGAAAATGGATCTTGAATGAGATTTGGATGGGGATCTGATCCAATCTTCCAATGAGCTCGAGGCTATATATTTTTGATAGATAACAATGGACCAAAGGTTTCTATTGGTGATGAGTCTCCAACCAGTTTTTTCTGTCAATGCTTTAGAAACAGGAAGATGTTTTTTAGCCCCCATCCTCCTAGGGATTTTGGTCTCGCTAGCAGATCCCACTTTGCCCAAGGTTGTATGTTTTTTTCTCCAGAGCCTGACCAGATGAAATGGGATAAGATTTTCTTGATGTTTTCTAGAGTTCCTTTTGGTATCCAAGCCAACGAAATTTAGTAGATTGGGATGGATTATAACACTTCTTTTGTTAGTGTGAGTCTTCCTGCTCTTGACAACCACCTAAAGCTCCATCTGGATAATCTTTTCTCCAATTTGGAGATGAGCCATTTCTAGTCATTTTTGAGATAGTTGTTTGGTTTTATGTGAAAACCAAGATATTTTAGACCAGCTGTGAAGTCTTGAGGCATGAATGGAAAGAGTCTTTTGTAAAGATCTTCTTCCTCCATTTACAATTCTGAGAAGGAGAGGGTGGATTTTTGTATATTTATTTGCATTCCTATTGTTGATCAAAAGAGTGAAATATTTTTTGAAAGCACTTTTGCATCATGTCTGTGTCTGCTGCAGAAGATGAGAATGCCTGCTCAGTCCCTCAGCCACTAGTAAGAATAATATTGGGGAGAGGGGGAAACCTTGGTGGAGTCATTTTTTGGAAACGAAAAAAGGGGAAGCTGCTCCGTTTATGAGGATTGCGAAGGAAACTGATGATATGCATGCCATAATCCATTTGATGAAGGGAATCTTGAATCCAAGATGGGTGAGGAGTAATCTGATATAAGACCAATTTACTCTATCAAATGCCTTGGAGAGATCGATTTTTAATATGGTGCCCTTTGATTTTTTGGTTTTTAGGCTATGCAAGCCTTCTTGTGCTACCCCAATAGCTTCGTGGATTTGTCTTCCTTCTAAAAAACCAAATTGTTCTTTCGAGATAGACTTTGAGAGTATATGTTTCAGCCTTCGCGCTATAATTTTTGAAATAATTTTGTAAATGCAATTGCAAAGGGAGATGGGTCAGAAATCATCAAAGGAAAGAGGATCGTTTACCTTTGGAATGAGAGCTATGAAAGTGGTGTTGAGTGGGCCATGGATTCTACCATTTAGTGTGGATTCCTCTATGACTTTGAGAATTTCCTTTACAATCAGATCAAAGAAGCCCATATAGAATTCAATGGTCCATCCATCTGGTCCCTGGCTTTTATCTATTTGAAAGCTTTGCATAGTGTCTTTTAGTTATGTTTCTGTAACTTTTGCAAATAGATTTTGGTTATTTTCCTCGTCTACAAAGGAGGGAAAAAATAGAGCCAGATTTATGACGTCTTCTAGGTTTTCCCTTCTATCGTCTTTGAAGAGCGCCTGGAAGTGTTTTTTCCCCATATTTGATAGTCCTTCAAAAGTAGTGATAGGTCCATCTTCTCAGGCTCCAGATAGTATTGGTTGCTTTCCTTCCTTTTGCATAGGCATGGAAGAATTTTGTGTTTTCATCCCCATTTTCAAGCCAGAGTGCCTTGCTTTTCAGTCTCCTGGTTGCTTCCTTGTTGTCCAGGAGTTTC
This sequence comes from Picea engelmannii, assembly GCA_009831015.1. Classification (NCBI taxonomy): domain Eukaryota; kingdom Viridiplantae; phylum Streptophyta; class Pinopsida; order Pinales; family Pinaceae; genus Picea; species Picea engelmannii. The sequence goes on along the minus strand of ML788915.1, from coordinate 187,840 downwards.
CTTCATTTTGCTTCGAGATTTTTGAGAGCTTCTCGAGAAGTATTCGAGGTGAAGCCAAAATTGATAGTTTGGTAGATTTTTTCCAGCTGGTCTTCGATGATTAATAGTTCCTGCTCTTCTTCCTTTTGTTTTGTTCTTGCCCAAGGGATGACCAGTTTATTTATCGATTTTAGGTTGTCCATGAATTGGATGGCTACCGGAGTATCTTATGAATCAAGGAGAGGAGACCAATTATCTTTGACCAGTTTTTTGAAACTGTCATCTTTGAGACAGTTTGCATTGAATTTGAAAGGGGCAACTGAATTTTTTGGTCCATTGTCGAGTGTTAACTAAACTGGTGAATGATCCGAATCACCCCTGCTTCCTATCCATTGTTGAAACTGAAGTGGAATAAGTGAGAGTGTTTCTATGATCAGAAAATGATCTAGTATTTTGGCCACATGTGCATCCTCGATTCTTAAATTCCTCCAAGTGAGGAGAAGTTTGGTTGGCACAATGTCAATTAAACCATTTGTAACCAATGGGTGGATAAAGAAAGAAGTTTGTGGATCTGGGTGGGCCGAGGGGCCCCGACTTTCTTCTTCACCTAAGGAGAAGTTGATATCTCCACTGATAATCAGGTTTTCTGTCGTCAAGAGATCCTTTTTGAAGAGGGTGTTACAGAATTGTATCATGTCTGTGTTTGGCCCATAAATATTTAGTAGGTTGAGTGTCAGCCCTAGAAATTCAGCTAGTACCTCGAGTCCCAGACAGGATTATGAGGCCCAAGAGCTTAGGAGTTTTATATTCCTTGAGTTCCAACCAATTACCAGGCCACCTGATCTTTCGTTTGTATCCATGCCCATGAAAGCCCATCCCGGGAAGAGATTCACGAGGGCTTGTGTGGTTGTGCTTTCGTCTGTAAGAGTTTCCTGGAGAAAAAATACATATGGTTGATGTAAGGTCACCAACCTTTTTAGAGCGGATTTTTTGGAGGGGCTCGCTAAACCCCGACAGTTGTAGGAGAGGAGCTTCATGGGGGAATCTCGACCGAGGATTTTTTTCCTCTAAGTGCCCCAAGTAGGGATTTTTTTCGACCTGTGGTCATGTCAAGAAGTGCATGAGATTGTGATAACGAGAGGTGTGATGGCCGACCTCTACCTTTTTTCGATTTTTGGAGTTTCGGAGAAGGGCCAAGGCCTTTGTGGTCTGTGGGGTTAATGGTTAAAGATCAATTGCAGAGATGATTGCGTATGGTGGAGTTCTCAGAGCCATCAGTGGATGCTTCCTTAGTCGACCGGGAGGATGAATGGGAGGGGTGGAGTCGATCGGGGGTGGGACAAGTTTTAGTGGGGGAGAGAGGAGGGAGGTGGAGGAGTGGGGGGGAGGGGAGGGAGCAAAGAGGGTGAAGGGAGGAAAAAAGGAAGGGGAGATACGTCCATTTAGGAAAAAATTGAATGAATTTTGAAAACCAGAAACATGGTGTGGAAGAGAGAGGTGAATACCCAGGAAGTCATTGATAAATTGTTGTGGTGAAGTCTCTGGACTGAGAGCGGTGCTTGCCCTTTTGCCTGAGGAGGGAAGAAGTGATAAAGCATTGTCGGTCGGCTCTGAAGGGTCTACTATTGGAGAACCTTGAAAAGCATATGTAGCTGGGGAGGGATTCCTCGAAGAGTGTGACACAAATGAGGAGGAGAGGCCCTCAACTGTTTCTGATTTTTTTCATCTGTGGCATCTGTCTTCAAGAGGGTTGTGTTTATGCCTTCTACTGAAGGGTTTGGAACAATATTTTACCACGTGTCCATACTCGTGGCAACGTCTGCAATGGAAGGGCACTCCTTCGTAGTCCAAAATTTGGACTCTTGTTCGTCCCAAGTCTGTTAGATTGATAAACTCTCTTAATCCTTCCTTGACGTTGAGGGAGACCAATATTTGTGCGACTGCCATATTGCCTGAAAAGAGGAAACTCATGTCTGCAGAAATATAATCCCCTAGAAAATTCCTGAGTGCTTTGAAACATCTTTCAGTCCAGAGGTGAGGGGGCAACCCTAGGAGGCAGACCCAAATTGGAATAATGTCTAGTCTTTCACTACTCACGTCGAAAGTGGGGTTCCATGGTTTCATAATAACCAGAGAGGAGTCGATTGTCCAGCTGGAGTGGAGTGCATCTAGGGACTGAGTGGGATCTGAGAAGATGAGCATAAACCAACCTCTAGAGAGTCAAAAAATATTGGGCGAATTTGTGAGGTTTACTCCCTAGTTTGTTGCAGCCCAGGATCATAGTGTTTTTTCATTGAATTGTCGTCCATATGATTTCCCTAAAAGTGTTTTGTCTACCATTGCCAAGACTCCTGCCATTGTAAGGTCATCACCCAGAGTGAATTTTGGGTCTTCTTTGGAAGACCCTAGGAACTTGTTTTGTTTTCTCCTTTTTTGCACGGTGGAGCCTTGGAGTTCTGGTTCAAAGACAAGAGGCGGGGAGGGGCCTAAGATTTCACAATGGTTGTGGTACCAACCGTTGAGGTTGTGTGGTTGAAGAAGTGCTTCTACAAACCCTTTTTCTAGAATCATGGAGGATTGAACCAGGTGGTAAGAGGGTCCCTCAGGAGGGATGAAGCAATTTGTGGAGAAATCATGACTGTAATCTCGAGTCAAAAGGGCCTTTGTACCATGATCTTCAAAGAACGAGCTTGGTAGTGTGTTGGGATGGATTCCAACTTCTCCCAAACCTTGGGAGGGGGAAGGGGTTTTTACTGGATCCAGGAAAGTCCACGAGACTACAGCGGTGGGAGAAGAAGTGTAGAAATCACAAAGGGCAGGAAATAGGAGGTATGTGAGAAAGGGAGGGGGAGTGGCGCTGAAGGGAGAGGTGAGGGATAGGAGGTCAAAGTTGGGGGGGGACTGAGGTCAAAGAGAATATATCCCACAATTCGCGACGTATCCAGGGGGGATTCAGAGGGAAGCGGGGGAGAGGAGCCAGAGATTCTCGAGAGGTGCGCAAGGAAGTCGTTCAGAGGAACAGGGGGGGAGACAGAGGTCAGTGGAAATCTTGGGGGGGAAGGCATGGGCAGTCATTGACAGGCGGAGTAGGTAGGGCTGCTAGTTGTCCCTAGCCAAGGTATTGATTCTCCTGGGTACAAAGAATAATCCAGCTCATCATTGTAGGTATCCATAGGAAAACCATTTCCGGAGACAAGTCCGACACTTCTCCAGAATTGATAGAAAACAAGACAAGAGATTGAGGGAGCACTGACTTCTGCGGAAAAAAGGGGGGCAGATGGGAGTGGGAAAGTATTGTGGGCAGAGGGGAAAGGGGCGTTACGATCTAGAGATCTTGTCAGGGAAAGGTGCGGGGGAAGGGGGGAAGGGAGTTGTACTTTATGCTAATTACATGACACTATTCAATTTTTTACTTTGCAATTACAAATTTCAATGATTTGTCTACATCAACATAACTTCTCACTCCATCAAACATGGGTAATCAACTCCAATCTTCTAGAATTGATCTAACAAAACYATATTGGAGTAGCTAATTAGCATTATTTTAGATATAATGTGTTCAATCACTTCATGAATAAATGTTGGACTCTTGCAATAACTAGTCAATTTTCCATCTTGCATCCGAAATTYCGRTGTTGTTCTAATACATTGATTTCTAATGTAGCACACTTCCCACTCCATCAAAGTTGGATAATCAAGTCCAATATTGCACTTAAAAGCCACATCTTCTAGACTTTATTTATTAAGACTATATTATAGTAGCTAATTATTCAAACATTTTGTGAATAAATATTAGATCTTGTAATAACTAGATTGGGTTTTTCCTCTTTCATCTTGTACCTGAAAAAATCAAATTGTACTACACTATTATTATCCTAATTCATTCAGTTTTTTATTGTTAAACAACACATCTACTACTCTTATAAACTATTTTCTCTTGTTGATCCTAAGATGGTGGTAACCTCTTATAATAACCTATCTTCAACACAAATATAATAGCTACTATGTCAATAATTAAAATTATCATAATAACAAACACAATATTATGTAGCTGCTATTGGAGAACCTTGAAAAGCATCTGTAGCTAGGGAGGGATTCCTCGAAGAGTGTGACACAAATGAGGAGGAGAGGCCCTCAACTGTTTTTGATTTTTTTCATCTGTGGCATCTGTCTTCAAGCGGGTTGTGTTTATGCCTTCTACTGAAGGGTTTGGAACAATATTTTACCACGTGTCCATACTCGTGGCAACGTCTGCAGTGGAAGGGCACTCCTTCGTAGTCCAAAATTTGGACTCTTGTTCGTCCCAAGTCTGTTAGATTGATAAACTCTCTTAATCCTTCCTTGACGTTGAGGGAGACCAATATTCGTGCAACTGCCATATTGCCTGAAAAGAGGAAACTCATGTATGCAGAAATATAATCCCCTAGAAAATTCCTGAGTGCTTTGAAACATCTTTCAGTCCAGAGGTGAGGGGGCAACCCTAGGAGGTAGACCCAAATTGGAATAATGTCTAGTCTTTCACTACTCACGTCGAAAGTGGGGTTCCATGGTTTCATAATAACCAGAGAGGAGTCGATTGTCCAGCTGGAGTGGAGTGCATCTGGGGCCTGAGTGGGATCTGAGAAGATGAGCATAAACCAACCTCTAGAGAGTCGAAAAATATTGGGTGAATTTGTGAGGTTTACTCCCCAGTTTGTTGCAGCCTAGGATCATAGTGTTTTTTCATTGAATTGTCGTCCATATGATTTCCCTACAAGTGTTTTGTCTGCCATTGCCAAGACTCCTGCCATTGTAAGGTCATCGCCCAGAGTGAATTTTGGGTCTGCTTTGGAAGACCCTAGGAACTTGTTTTGTTTTCTCCTTTTTTGCCCGGTGGTGCCTTGGAGTTCTGGTTCAAAGACAAGAGGTGGGGAGGGGCCTAAGATTTCACAATGGTTGTGGTACCAACCGTTGAGGTTGTGTGGTTGAAGAAGCGCTTCTACAAACCATTTTTCTAGAATCATGGAGGATTGACCCAGGTGGTAAGAGGGTCCCTCAGGAGGGATGAAGCAATTTGTGGAGAAATCCTGATTGTAATCTCGAGTCGAAAGGGCCTTTGTATCATGATCTTCAAAGAACGAGCTTGGTAGTGTGTTGGGATGGACTCCAACTTCTCCCAAACCTTGGGAGGGGGAAGGGGTTTTTACTGGATCTAGGAAAGTCCACGAGACTGCGGAGGTGGGAGGAGAAGTGTAGAAATCACAAAGGGCAGGAAAGAGGAGGTATGTGAGAAAGGGAGGGGGAGTGGCGCTGAAGGGAGAGGTGAGGGATAGGAGGTCAAAGTTGGGGGGGGACCAAGGTCAAAGATAATATATCCCACATTTCGTGACGTATCCAGGGGGGATTCAGAGGGAAGCGGGGGAGAGGAGCCAGAGATTCTCGAGAGGTGCGCAAGGAAGTCGTTCAGAGGAACAGGGGGGGAGACAGAGGTCGGTGGAAATCTTGGGGGGGGAAGGCATGGGCAGTCATTGACAAGCGGAGTAGGTAGGGCTGCTAGTTGTCACTAGCCAGGGTATTGATTCTCCTGGGTACAGAGAATAATCCAGCTCATCATTGTAGGTATCCATAGGAAAACTATTTTCGGAGACAAGTCCGACACTTCTCCAGAATTGATAGAAAACAAGACAAGAGATTGAGGGAGCACTGACTTCTGCGGAAAAAATGGGGGCAGATGGGAGTGGGAAAGTATTGTGGGAAGAGGGGAAAGGGGCGTTACGATCTAGAGATCTTGTCAGGGAAAGGTGCGGGGGAAGCGGGG
>ML788915.1:151466-172745 GCA_009831015.1 Picea engelmannii | reverse complement strand
AAAAAAAAAATTAAAAAAATTATAATATCAAATTCAAAACATTTCAATTTTTTATACTTTTGTAAATTTCATTACAATATAATAAAAAAATAGTAATTTGATTACTAAAGTTCAAAAAGGTGTAAATACCTTATCTCTTAATAAATTAAATAATACCGTAAGGGTATATTATACACCTTCTGGCCTTACTATAAGGGTATATTATACACCGTAGTTTCATGCCTTCTGGCCACGCCAGTGCATTCCAACGGTTAAAAGGTTCATGCATTCTGCCATCGCCCTGCAAAAACACAACTCCCAGTTATATCTGAAAGGTAATTGATCTCAGGAATTGGACCGCTTATGTACCTACCACTCACGATCTCTCAGTGCAGCCCACACAGAATTAAGGCACAGAATGAATAGTCATCACGCTACTTCATCTATGTTCATCACCCATGACGTTAGTCATACCGAATCCGACTTACACTGGAATTCTATATAAACCCATCAGGCACTACAGTATGAATCTATCAAACATTCATCCACATCGATCGGCCTGTTTTACTAAATCTGTGGAGCTCAATCACATCTATTGTAGAAGAAGAAAAGTAGGAGTAAGGACACTAATCACGATGGAAGGAAAACAAAACACAGAAGAAAACCAATCAAAGCAGCAGATCCCATTGATAACACCTTATCAGTTGGGTCTCTTCAGCTTGTCTCACAGGTATCAACCATCAATCTTCTGTTATCACTTTTCTCATTTCCTATTGTACTGATTTTGACAACATAGTTTGAGTTTGCTAATTCTGGAAAGGGGTTTGGCAGGGTGGTTTTGGCACCGTTAACCATACAGAGATCCTACAAGTGCATGCCCCAACGCCTGGAATTTGGACGGAGGAATAGGTGGAGGCTTGGAAACCTATTGTCAATGGCGTCCACGAGAAAGGAGGCGTTTTCTTCTGTCAGATTTGGCACACTGGAAGGGCTTCCCATGTGGGTAAGTATCTATGCTTTGCATTGCATTGCTATCCATTAATTCCTTTCATGTACCCACTTGTCGGATCTCTGTGGACTGGAATCTGTTGATTTGCTTCCAAAGCATGATTCCACTATAATACCGCAGTTTGTTCACTTCATTTGGCCATGGCATCTCATAATGCGAAAAGGGTAGTGGCAACTCTTAGTCTCTTGCCCTAATAACTTTGCATTGAGTCAGTTTTTACATGGGTGTAATAGTATGTTTTTTATAGAACATTTGCTGTCAGTTTCTTTGAATTGAGATCGCAGAGTGGGTCTATGAAATGCAGATTATCAACCCAATGGCCAGGCTCCCGTTTCATCAACAGATCGGAAAATATCGGGAGAGGTTGTCTTACCCCAATGATCTTGCAGATTATTCCCCTCCTCGAGCTCTAAAAATTCAGGAGATTCAACAGATTATTAATGACTTTAGTCTGGCTGCCAGAAATGCTATCAAAGCAGGTGACTGATCTTAAGCAAATCATAAATTTGGCTTTTAGATATTTGCACAAATAGTACATAGGCTACAGGAACTATTCTATCCAAGAAAGAGCTCGAATTTTTTTCTTAATAGATTATAGGGCTTTTCCTTTCCCAAGAGGGCACTCTTTCTTCTTTCTTTTTTTTCCCTTGGCGCTGAATATAACCGAACCGAATCAATTGTCATTACATCAAAATATAGATTTTCGTCAAATAAATGGGGAAGTGCTACCTTCTTTCATTCATGGTTTTGATGGCTTTGTGGCGGGTTTTGATGGTGTTGAAATTCATGGTGCTCATTGATATCATCTAGACCAATTTATGAAAGACAGCGTAAATAACAGGATCGATCAGTATAGTGGGACACTGGAGAACCGGTGCAGGTTTCCTCTCGAGGTTGCTGAAGCAGTGGAAAATGAAATTGGAGCAGAGCGAGTGGGAATACAACTCTCTCCATTTGCACAATATCTAGAATCCAGTGACTTTGGGCTTTACATGGCCGAGGCCTTAAATAGATACAACATCCTGTATGCCCACTATGTAGAACCCAGACTGGTAACTACATTTGAACCAGTTGCAACAAACAAGAGTCTGCTTCCAATGAAGAAGGTATTCAAGGGATCATTCTTGGTTGCAGGGGGTTATGATAGAGAAGATGGAAATGCAACAATTGCAAGCGGCAAGGCCGATCTTGTAGTGTATCGTCAAATTTTTCTGAGCAACCCAGATTTGCCTAGAAGATTTGAGTTAAATGCTCCTCTCAACAAATACGACAGAAACACTTTTTACATTCCTGATCCTATAGTTGGATACACAGATTACCCATTCCTGGAATGAACTTTCCATGGATATAGCTTCAATCAAATCCTCAAAAAAACCTTCCTTGTTGCTATTATTTTCCATGGTTAGATAGGGGTTCTTCGACATCAACCTTTACAATTCCTTGAACCAATATATGTTTATGTTTTCACTACTGGTTTCCTCCTCATGAATATGCCATATTGGTATTTACCTTGAGAGTGGGAGGATAGTTGGCCTTTGTTTTTAGTAGATTATGATATAAAATTTATAAGTAGGTGATGCAAACTTTTCATGGAAAAATGAAAATGTGAATGTCTAATAAACATCTAATTATAATTAATTATAATTGGATGAATTAAAAGTTGTACACTTTGCACATTAAAAAAATCATATAAATAATGTTCAAATTTGATTTCTTTGTTTTAATACTGTGTCATTATTGTTCAAAGTTGATTTTTTAAAATAATATCATCATTGTTCAAAGTTGATTTCTATATTTTAATACTATGTATCAACTTACAATGGGCTTTCCATGGACTTCCCAACTTCTAGTTTTGACGAACATACTCAGTTTAGGTGCACTGCTTAATTCTTTTCACCATATACTTATGCAAAAGTTCATAGCTCATTGTAGGAAATTGTTGAAAACAAAGAATTATTTATAATGAAATTGTTTTGATTTAATGCCAAATCATAAGTGTTTTTTCATAATAAATGTTTTTTTCAAGTTTCATAATACTCGAAGAGATATAAGCAAAGTCGTCATCTTAATTTCTTTCTGATATGGGAAAACTTTGACTACTAAACCATTACATCCTTTTCTCACTTTTTCTTATGTGATTTAAAATTTATTAATATTTTTAATTTTATTTAAAGTGTTTTTAATCTTTTTTTTTGAAAAAAATTATAATTTGGTATTCATAAAAAGAGGTTACATTTTGCACATGTTACAAGAGCATTTCATAACATTTGGGAAGATGAACCTCTCTACATCTAAAAAAATGGTTAATATTAAATGTTGGTATACATTTTGTTGTTGTCTCATTGTTTTTTTTCTTCTTTTTAATCTCATAGCATGCCCTTAGAGAAGGGTGCTTTCTTCTTTTTAATCTCATGGCATGCCCTTAGAGAATGGTTCTTTCTTCTTTTTAACCTCATGCCACACACTTGGAGAAGGGTCCACAGTGAATGGTAATGCAAGAATTATAGAAGAAAATATGCCAAGCATAGCTCAAATTGTAAATACACACAAGGAAAACAACATATTAAAGATTAACAACAAAAAATAAGGAGAGACACTAGGATTAGAGTGGAGAAAACCTAAATTTTAGAAATTCTACTATCAACAACTCATTTGTGTCAATAACCATACAAGGGACTATGTTTATAACATGAAACTAGAATGACAATCCTTGATAGAGATATGAAGAGGTAGTCTCCTCCCACTCCATATTCCTTACAATTGTGGCATCATTAAACTCACACATCCACTTGTCCTCTCAACGAGGCATTATATCTTCCATAGTACTCTAGAGAAACTGCTTCTTGTGAATCCATCACCTTCACTCACCTAAAATTCTCACCTAGCTATTGGACTCCTCAAGAAGTTCAATACCAAATACTTTGTCATGACTTGTAAATTACATGGTTATTTTTAACCCAAACTAAGGTTTACAACCTCAAGAGTCCACATCCAACAAATGACACTCTTTTGATAGGGAAACAACCCCTATCAAAACTATACAATCATTATTAACCAAATTAAAGGTTACACATCACTGCAAATCTTACATTCATTCGACAAATCCCGCTAGCATGATTGGTTTTGAAGCGTTTTGTTTGTAGGGTGATCCAGGTTCGAAACCCGATGTAGTGGAGAGGAGACACCTTAAAAATCCATCCAACTAAGGATTGGTGTGGCCCAGGCCGAGTGCGATCCTCGGGTGATTTTGACGACTTAGATGCCCCTAGGTCACGGTTTCTTAGCCAAAGGCTAGTCTTGTAAGTTAGGGACATGCTAGCAAACAAAAAAAAATCTTACATTCATTTATCATTTAAAGAATGATACAACTACATGAATTACAATGGTGACTAATTCCAATCTTTGAAGTTTTTATATGTTGATCCTCTAACTAGAGCTAATCTTGTTACAATTCTCTAAAAAATGCACGCTAATGAAACAATCTATGCTTCATCATTAGTCTTCATAAATACCCATGACCAAATTAGGCCATAGGGATCATCGATCGTACTCTCAATTGTGCATATTTCCACAACACTTTCTCAAGCATTAAGGACAGACAAATCAAATTAACTCACAATAGGTTACTTGGGGTTCCTCGATGGTGCGACACTCTGTAAAAACAACACGAGCATACCCAAGTCTCATGCCAACACTTACTAGTGCCACGAGACACATTATTACATTTACCACAATATGTACTTGGAAAATATTAAATGCATATGCCCTCCCATCTAGCCAACGCACATCACCCCAGTTACTTGAGCAATTTGTGCTTTTACCATAAACACTTATTGGTATATGTATATATTCTAAATGCAAATCTTTGTTGTTGCACATGCATGGCTATCATACAAACAACCAATATAACTAACATTTTGTAGGTTGTTGCCATTGTTTGTCAATCTCTCTACAAATTTTTTGTGGTCCTCTCCCTCCTCCTCAAGGAAAGTGTGCCACTACTGCAAGAAACAAATTCAACGTGCTTGGTCAACATAGGGTCCCGACAGGGGTATTGAGGCATTTTTTATTGGTCTTTAAAGGGAAATTTCTTGGTCTTAGTGATTGTGCCATGTGTCATTACGTATCTCAACATCATCAACATGACCACTAACTTGACCTACATGGTGCATAGCTTGTTTCTCAAACACATCATCCAAAAAAATATAATGTCTCTATTTTAAATAAAGTAATGATTCCTTAATCACATGTGGATTAGATTGGGTTTTAGATGGTTCCCACTTTGCATACCATCTAAAATGGTTTTCATAGCCTCCAACTAGCACCCACAAATAGTTTAGGTTTCCTAACCTTTTAGATGAACATCATGGGCCTAAAAGTCTAGGCTTGTAGATCCAAGATCATAAGCACTACGCACTTTTGGTAGGTTCTCCCAAGACCACCTTAAACCAATGACAAAGAGAGACTCAGTGAAACCATTAGGCAGTGCATGACAACAAATTTTAAATGCTAATATAAATACCATGAGGTTATACCTATTATGTAATGATTTCTTATGATTAAAATATAATATTAAAAGCATACTACTCAAAATATTGAAATGAATTTAGAATATAAGAGAAATGCTACACTAGTAAAAATAGAGCACACTTTTAACAAATTGAGCTCAAAATGTACCCTAGGAAACTAGAGGTAGGAAAACTGAGTGAGAAAATGAGGATTAAGCCTTTCTCTTTTCTTCTCAAATTAAAAGGCAAGACACAAAGAAATATTTTCTCTCTAGATAGACATTGTGGCATACAATTGGTTGCTACAAGCTTCTTCTTCCATTGTTTAATATGATATCCCACTCCTTTGCTCTATTGAACTATGGAACAATGAATCATTATAAGAATGAAAACCCTTTCTTCCCTTGTGGTGCAATTGTTAACATGTCCATGGTTTGACAATTAAGATTTATGTGGTGAGAGTTTTCTTCATAAGTGTTTGAAATATCCATAGTGTTATTTGTTATTGGTTGATGTTTCAGATCCATAACCTCCAGGACACAAAACCGAGGAGATGAGAGGAGAAGAGCATATTATAAATATCAAACAACGACGGGCATTAATTAAAAACAAAGATAAGCTCGTCATTGTTTGATATTTATGTTGGAATTTTAAATTTTCTAGTTACACAATTACAATTACTTAATATAATAGCAATTGTAGTAGGATCACTGAAAGATAGACAATCACAGATACAATAGAACACAAATATTATCCTGGGAAACCCTCGTGGGGGAGAAAAACCAACAACCAAAATCCTCAATATAGATTCTTTCAACCAGTACAATGATGCGCTATAGCTTTCCAAGAAAGACCAAGACCAAAACACCAAAAGAACCAGTCTCTAAGACTGGTGTGCTAGACCTTAGTATGCGCTCCAAGATGCACAAGAGAAGTGTGTGAGTGTGTGTCCAATGAGGGGAACCTGTCCTCTATTTATACACAACAGTGTCTCTTGAAGAGACATGACTCTTGACCTAACTAACCCATAATAAGTAAAATACCAATAATATAATATTTTTTGTTGAGCGGACTTGTACAATATAATTATAATGACTTTTTAAAGGTTTGACTAAAACAAATATACAAGAATATCTTCTATAGTTACACAAAAAATATTAACACACCCTCTTAACTAGGAAGGTATTCTTTCCAGACAAAGACTCCAAGTTTGATACCACACAAGCTCACATCCATTGACTGTTGAACATGTGAATATATACATCCTCGAATATCCATAGTGCAACATGACTTCACCCCATGCAACCAAGGTATGTGGGTAGCTCTCAATAGCTACAACATGTCCCCAGGACATCCACTCCCTACGATGCATCAATACCTGATCATGTGCACTCATGTCTTAGTGCCAACCCTTTTTCATGCTGGATGAGACCCACCAGACTCAATGCCAACCCTTTTTCATGCTGGATGAGATTTTTCCATACTCACTGCCAACCCTTTTTCATGTTGGATGAGTTCCACCTCTCACTCCTTTTGATGAGGGATCACACCAAGCTTGTCCCTGAAGTACTCGAACTTTGTCCTCGACAATGGCTTGGTGAACACATCTGTAACCTGATCCTCGGTAGTCACGAATTGCAGCCTCATTTCTCCCCTCCGTACCATATCCCTGATATAGTAGTATCTTATCTCAATATGCTTCGACCTGTCATGGAACACCTAGTTCTCTAACAATATGCTTCGACCTGTCATGGAACACCTAGTTCTCTAACAATATGCTTCGACCTGTCATGGAACACCTAGTTCTCTAACAATATGCTTCGACCTTTGGAACTATGACCTATGGAACTATGACCTGTGGGACTGTAACATGTGGAACTATGACTTGTGGAATTATGACTTGTGGAACTACGCCCTTTGGAACTATGACCTCTGGAACTATGACCTCTATAACTACACACTCAGGAACTATGAACAATGGAACTATGACCTATGGAATTGTGACTTATGGAGCTACGCCCTCTAGAACTACCTGTGGAACTGTGACCTGTGGAATTGTGACCTCTAGAGATACACCCTCTAGAACTATGACCTCTATAAATACGCCCTCTGGAACTATGACCTGTGGAACTATGACCTGTGGAACTACGCCCTATGGAACTATGACCTCTGGAACTACGCCCTCTGGAACTATGACCTCTAGAACTACGCCCTCTGGAACTATGACCTTTGGAACTATGACCTATGGACCCTAATAACTATGACCCATGGAACTATGACCTCTGGAACTATGCCCTTTGGAATTATGCCCCGTGGAACTATGACCTCTGAAATTTCCAAAGATCATAGTTCCACGAGTCATAGTTCCTGGGGTCACCGTTCCAGAGGTCATAGTTCCATAGGTCATATTTCTTGGGGTGACAGTTCTAGAGGCCATTCCACAGGTCATAGTTCCACAGTTCAAAGTTCCAAATGACGTAATTCCAGAGTTCATAGTTCCACAGATCATAGTTCATGGGGTCACAGTTCCTGGGGTCATAGTTCCAGAGGTCATATTTCCTGGGGTCATAGTTCTAGAGGTCATAGTTCCATAGGTCATTCCACAGGTCATAATTATAGAGGTCAAAGTTCTAGAGGGCGTAGAACTATGCCTTGTAGAACTATGATCTGTGGAGCTGTGACCTGTGGAACTATGTACCTATGGAGCTATGTACCTGTGGAATTACGCCCTCTAGAACTATGACCTTTGGAACTATGACCTCTAGAACTACGCCCTGTAGAACTATGACCTTTGGAACTATGACCTCTAGAACTACACCCTGTAGAACTATGACTTGTGGAACTGTGACCTGTGGAACTACGCCCTCTGGAACTACGCCCTCTAGAACTATGACTTGTAGAACTATGACTTGTGGAAATACACCCTCTAGAACTATGACCTCTGGAATTATGACTTGTGGAACTATGACATCTGGAACTACGCCCTCTGGAACTATGAGCTCTGGAACTATGCCCTTTGGAACTATGACCTCTGGAACTATGACCTCTAGAACTACGCCCTGTAGAACTATGACCTGTGGAACTGTGACCTGTGGAACTATGACCCGTGGAACTACGCTCTCTAGAAGTACTCCCTCTGGAACTATGTACTACCCCTCTAGAACTATGACCTCTTGAACTACGCCCTCTTGAACTGTGACCTCTAGAACTATGACCTCTGGAACTACGTCCTCTAGAACTATGACCTCTTTAAAAAAACAGAAACATGGAGGATAGACTATGATCTTAAATTAAATTATTATTGTTTATTATAAAAGAGAGATAATAATCACAAATCTAACCAAATTAATCAATTATAAAAAAACCCATTAATAAGAAGGCACACTTCACTAACAAGGAAGTACGCCCTGTGGAACTACGCCCTTTGGAACTATGACCTCTGGAACTATGCCCTCTAGAACTATGACCTCTAGAACTACACCCTATGGAACTATGACCTGTAGAACTATGACATGTGGAACTATGACCTGCGGAACTATGACATGTGGAACTATGACCTATTGAACTGTGACATGCATAAGAACTATGACCTGTGGAACTACACCCTCTAGAACTAGGACCTATGGAACTTTGACCTATGGAACTATGACCTGTGGAACTATGACCTGTGGAACTATGACTTGTGGAACTATGCCCTCTAGAACTATGACCTTTGGAACTACGCCCTCTGGAACTATGACCTCTAGAACTATGACTTGTGGAACTATGCCCTCTGAAACTATGACCTCTGGAACTACACCCTTTGGAACTACGCCCTCTGGAACTATGACCTGTGGAACTGTGACTTGTGGAACTACGCCCTCTAGAACTATGACCTCTGGAACTACGACCTCTGGAACTACGCCCTCTGGAACTATGACCTCTAGAACTACGCCATGTGGAACTGTGACATGCATAATTGTTACTTGTGGAACTGTGACCTGTGGAACTATGACCTATGGAAATACGCCCTTTGGAACTACGTCCTCTGGAACTATGACCTCTAGAACTACGCCCTGTGGAACTATGACCTGTGGAACTACGCCCTGTGGAACTATGACCTGTGGAACTACGCCCTCTGGAACTATGACATGTTGAACTTTGACCTGTGGAACTATCGCTCTGGAACTATGACCTCTAGAACTATGACCCGTGGAATTGTGACTTGTGGAACTATGCCCTCTGGAACTATGACCCATGGAACTGTGACTTGTGGAACTACGCCCTGTGGAACTGTGACCTCTGGAACTATGCCCTATGGAACTATGACCTCTGGAACTATGACCTCTTGAACTACGCCCTCTTGAATTATGACCTCTAGAACTATGACCTCTAGAACTATGACCTCTTTAAAAAAACATAAACATGGAGGATAGACTATGATCTTAAATCAAATTATTATTGTTTATTATAAAAGAGAGATAATAATCACAAATATAACCAAATTAATCAATTATAAAAAAACCCATCAATAAGAAGGCACACTGCACTAACAAGGAAGTACACCCTCTAGAACTACGCCCTTTGGAACCATGACCTCTGGAACTACGCCCTCTGGAACTATGACCTATGGAACTACACCCTCTAGAACTATGACCTCTGGAACTATGCCCTCTGGAACTATGACCTCTAGAACTATGACCTCTGGAACTACGCCCTCTGGAACTATGACCTCTAGAACTACACCATGTGGAACTATGACCTGTGGAACTATGACATGTGGAACTATGACCTGTGGAACTGTGACATGCGAAAGAACTATGACCTGTGGAACTACACCTTCCAGAACTAGAACCTATGGAACTACGCCCTCTGGAACTATGGCCTCTGGAACTATGACCCATGGAACTATGACTTGTGGAACTATGCCCTTTGGAACTATGACCTCTGGAACTATGCCCTCTGGAACTATGACCTGTGAAACTATGACTTGTGGAACTACGCCCTCTGGAACTATGACCTTTGTAACTACGCCCTCTGCAACTACGCCCTCTAGAACTATGACCTGTGGAACTACGCCCTCTGGAACTATGACCTCTGGAACTATGCCCTATGGAACTACGCCCTCTAGAACTACGCCCTCTGATATGACCTTTGGAACTATGACCTCTGGAACTATGACCTCTAGAACTATGCCTTATGGAAATGTGATATGTGGAACTATGACCTGTGGAAATACGCCCTCTGGAACTATGACCTCTAGAACTATGCCTTGTGGAACTATGACCTGTGGAACTATGCCCTGTGGAACTATGACCTGTGGAACTACGCCCTATGGAACTATGATCTATGGAACTACGCCCTGTGGAACTATGACCTGTGGAATTACGCCCTCCAGAACTATGACCTATGGAACTACGCCCTCTGGAATTGTTGATTTTACAGGTATGGATGACATTGGTGTTGTTCAGGAGAGGCTCGCACAGTTAGTGGGACTTGAAGAAGACAGATTTATTGCAGGTTTCCACCAGCAGGTACAAAAGGGAAGAGAAAAGGCCTATCATGACAGGCACATCAAGAAGAAGGCATTCAAGCAAGGTGATTTGGTACTGGTGTATGACAGTAAGTTTATAAAACATCCCGGGAAATTCAGAACGCATTGGCTCAGACCATATGAGATTGCCTATGTTACAGAAGGAGGAGTTGTGCAGCGGAAGACATTGAAAGGAGAATGGAAGGAAGGGTTGGTGAATGGGAGTCGGCTGAAGTTGTACAATGACAACCAGTTGTCTCACAACTCTCAGTAAAAGCATAAAATAACAGGGTCTAGGTACCTGGTGTAGTTGAAACTGGGTACCAGACACAGAAAAGACAATATGCACAAGGAAATGAGGCATGGAGCAGAAAGCAAAGGCTGCACTGTGCAGTCTAAAAATCAAAGTAGAACAGAAGGATCTTATCTGAAGTGCCTCGGGACGAGTCACAGGTGAGTGTTGGGGGCCTGCTGGCCCTTGGTCATGGAAGAAAGCAAAGATAAAGGAAGAAAAGGTGAAATGCGAACTTTGCGGAAGACACAATAACTATTACTGGGGCGAAGTGAGCAAAAGAGTAGAAAAGATGGAGAGAAGTACGGAAAATCAAGCCGTTGAACGAGAAGATCGAAGATGATAGATCAACAAGGAAGATGGATCAAGGAAAACTTAGCAAGCGTAAAAATCCATTGTTGGATGCTTTGGAACACCGCGCGAGAAGGAAGGAAAGCCAGGCTGGTGAATCCCGGAAAAAACGGGTAAAGTTGACCTAGGGTTTTAGACACCTAGGGTTTTGGTATCTAGGGTTTTGACACTTAGGTTCTGACCTAAGACTGTCAGTGAACTATTGTAATGTATAAATAAAGGTCTAAAGGACTTGGGTTGGGTTGGTACGATATTGTTGTTGATCTAGCTCTATTGTTGTGTGAGAGATTATTGTATTGTGAGAGATAAGTGTTGAGTGTGAGAGCCTTCTGGTATTGTAAGATTTTCAGCTGGGTGTGAAGATCAAGTCCTGCAGCTGGGTGCGCAGGAAGGGGAGAGAAAGAGAGAAGAAGAAAGAAGATTTTCTAGCTGAGAACGTAGACAAGAACTGTATGCTTTACCTTAATAAATCATAAGCATAGTTTTGTGGATGTAGCCCTAGAGAGAGGGTGAACCACGTATATCTTGTGTCGTGTGTGTGATTGTTATTCTGATCTCTGTCATTGATACATTGTTTCTTACATTGTTGTGGTAGATCAGATCTATAGATGTGCAGGATAGATCTAGCTTGATAAGTGATAGATGCATGTTGTGTTGTTGTTGTACTAGATCCAATTGATATTCCCTTGGTTGTAGACATCTATGTCCTGCAACCCCCTCATAGCTGCTTCGGGTGAGACTGCATCTGCTTCGCAGGTGTTGCCGACAGGGCCAATAGCTAGGGCTTGTTGGTGCACTCTTGGAGTGAACCTCGGGTCTGCCCCTGTGCCAACAAGGTCATAGTTTTGAAAATCATATTTCCAAGGGTCATAGTTCCAGAGGTCATATTTCTTGGGGTCATAGTTCCATAGGTCATAGTTCTAGAAGTCAAAGTTCCCGAGGTCAAATTTCCAAAGGCCAAAGTTCCACGAGTCATAGTTCCAGTGGTCATAGTTCCACGAGTCATAGTTTTTGGGGTCATAGTTCTAGAGGTAAAGGTTCCAAAGGGTGCAGTTCTAGAGGTCATAGTTCCACAGGTCATAGTTCCTGGGGTCATAGTTCTAGAGGTCATAGTTCCACGAGTCATAATTTCAGAGGTCATTTTGTAGGTCATAGTTCCAAAGGGTGTAGTTCTAGAGGTCATAGTTCCACAGGTCATAATTACTAGGGTCATAGTTCCCAGGGTCAAAGTTCCAATGGAACTATGACCTCTGGAACTATGCCCTCTAGAACCATGACCTATGGAACTATGACCTCAAGAACTGTGATCTATGGAACTATGACCCGTGGAACTTTCACCTATGGAACTATGACTGGGTGTCATAATTGGATTGGTTCGCTTTGTGTATTTACATTCGATTTAACACGGAGACTATCAAGTACATTGCAGTAGACAAATATGAACACTATATATGCGGCCATACAAAAAAATTGAACGCTTAAGCAATTTCTCAATTGAAAACAAAGCTCATATGATATCACTTGTGCCCAGTCAAACATGGGATCCCTAAAGAAGGTAAAGTACAATGCATACAATGGTTACCTGGGTATGTGTGAATTTGACTTCCACCCAACTACTAGTATGGGAAATGATTAATAGAATGCATTGGAGAACTCATTGAAATTCGCGACATTTACTATGAGTTGTGGAACTATGACCTCTAGAACTATGACCTCTGGAGCTATGCCTTCTAGAAATTTGACCTCTGGAAGTGTGACCTGTGGAATGATCATATTTACAAGGGTCATAGTTCTAGAGATCGTAGTTTTAGAGGTCATAGTTCCTAGGGTCACTACAATCCCAGGAACTATGACCTTTGGAACTATGACCTCTAGAACTATTCCCTCTATAACTATGACCTTTGGAACTACGACCTTGGGAAATTTGACCTCAGGAACTATGACCTCAAGAACCTAGACCTTGGGAACTTTGACCTGTGGAACTATGACCCGTGGAACTATGATCTGTGGAACTATGACCTGTGGAACTATGACCCGTGGAACTATGATCTGTGGAACTATGACCTGTGGAACTACACCCTCTGTAACTTTAACCTCTGGAACTATGACCCCGAGAACTATGATCTATGGAACTATGACCTCTGGAACTATGCCCCGTGGAACTTTGACCTCTGGAACTATGACATTCAGAAATTTGACCTCAGGAACTATGACCTCAAGAACTTTTACCTTGGGAACTTTTACCTTTGGAACTATGACCACAAGAACTATGACCTCTGGAACTTTGACCCCAGAAAAAATGACCCTATGAACTATGACATGTGGAACTATGAACTCTAGAACTGCGCCCTCTGGAACAATGACCTATGGAATGACCTCTGGAACTATGACCCCAAGAATTATGACCTTAGGAACCTAGACCTCGGGAACTTTGACCTCTAGAACTATGAGCTGTAGAACTATGCCCTCTAGAAATTTAACCTCTGGAACTATGACCCCAGGAACTATGATCTGTGGAACTATGACTTATGGAACTATGACCTGTGGAACTTTGACCTTGGGAACTATGACATATGGACCTTTGACCTCTAGAACTATGACCCTAAGAAATCCGACCTGTGGAACTATGACCCCAAGAACTATGACCTATGGAACTATGACCCTTGGAACTATGATCTGTGGAACTATGATTTATGGAATTGACCTATGGAACTTTGACCTCTCTAGAACTACGACCTCGGGAACTTTGACCTTAGGAGCTATGACTTGTGGAATGACCTCTGGTGTTGTCTAAGGTTTTCTCCCCCTTTCCTTTAAGAATTTTCATTGGTTTTGATCATATACTTGCCTGAGGATAAAAGAAGGAATATTAGGTTGTTTGTTTTTTATATTTTTGTGTGAAAGGAGTGTGCAACATAAATATCCATCCATTAATAAGAAATTAACATGGACCTATGCAACAATCCATCACACAATGAGCAAAACATCTAAGATAACCATACTTATAAATGTAGCAACACAGTTACACCTTAGAAACATAAGAAATGGTAAAGATCCATCATTTTTATCATATTCCTTTAACATCCATCTTTGTGATTTGCCATTTTACTTCACATTAAATGAGAACACCATGTGACATGTTTTTAGTTAGACATCCAGGGTTAAATATTTTTGGGGCATATTCTTATTTTTTTTTGTACTGACGGAATCGGCAACGGGCGGTTCTCGTACTCGCGTGACACGGGGTCGATTCTCGTCTTCTACCTTTATAACCTCCAGGTGCATCCACACAACCTGCAAGCATGGGGCACGAGTAAATCGGGGTGAGAATCGAACATGAGACCTCCTTTACATATTTCCTTCCATTTACATGGCACTTGCCAATCAGTCTACACTCCTGTGGGCAACATATTCTTATTACTCAAACGTGGTCCATTCTTTTGTTTTTTCTTTCTTTGTTCTTGATGTTAGGCCCAATGAATTTGCATTGTGTTTTATCTTATTTCTATATCCTTTCTCTTCTCTACAAATTGCAAGGAACTTTTGAAGAATATGAAAAGAATCTTTGTAAATAGATGAGCATCAATTTTCAAGCCGTCATATTTCTCAAGGTTAAAGTTCCTCGGGTCATAGTTCCTGAGGTCAAATTTCTCTAGGTCATAGTTCCCAAGGTCAAATTTTTTGAGATCCCAGTTCATAAGGTCATAGTTCCTGAGGTCAAACTTCTAGAGGTCATAGTTCTTGACATCATAGTTCTATTTCATAGTTTTTGAGGTCATATTTCTCATGTCATAATTTTGGGTGTTTCTTAAACTTTGATTGTTAAGTTCTCCTACTTTGCAAGTGATCTACAAAATATGACTGCTAAGTTCTCCCACTTTGTAGATGATCTATAGACTGTGATTTGGACAACAAATTTACCTCATCGAGTGCAATGAAAAATTTCTTATGCAATACAACTAGCTAATATTGAATGTTTGCTACAAGTGCCTTCTTGTTGCTTGGAATTTCCTATGTGATCCTCAAAAGATAGACTTTAATCCTTCACATTGGCACATTATCGATGAGACCCTTCACTGCTTTATATTAATTCTCCAAAATTTTGGGAGTGGTTTCCTAAAATTGTATCATCTGCCATTATAACTTCTACATTATTCCCGGTTAAAGTAGTCGACTGAGAACCTTTTCTTCATTGGGATTGTTCCAAACATTTTGTGATCATAAATCACTTCCTTTGTGTCACTAAAATTGTCAACAAAACTATTACCTTTAGGAACTATGACCTCGGGAAATTTGACCTCAAGAACAATGACCTCAAGAAATTTGACCTTGGGAACTTTGACTATAAGAACTATGACCTCAGGAAGATTGACCATAGGAACTATGAGCTCAAGAAATTTAACCTTAAGAACTATGACCTTGAGAACTATGACCTCGAGAACTATAACATTGGGAATTATGACCTCAGTTTGCTCACCTCGGTTCCCATGGTAGAGTCGAAGCAACTACAACTGTACTTAGCACCCGTGTCGTCTGTCTGTCTGAAATACGTATTGATCCAACCAACAACAAAGCCAGAAGGGAACTGTGGTAACCATAGAAAAGGGGATGCCGAAGAAGACGAAGAGTGGATATTTGAAATTTTAAAAAAATCAAAAATATCGACGCGGGATGACGCCGAGGAATATGGTCGTTGCAACATTAAGTGTCCATGTATGACACGTTTCCATGGTTAGGTGATGTGTCGTTTGGTGGAGTAGAGTATCCGTCTGCCAAAGAATGTAATTGGGAAGTCATTGGCGATAGGGTATACCGAAAAGCAGTCGCCGGCAAAGGTGCATTTCGTTTGGCTTTTAGCCTATGCCAAATTTTTATAATTACGTCGAAAGGCGTACACCTATTGACAATGGGCACAATTAATCACTTTTTAATCTCAAATTCTAATCTAATGGCTAACAATTGAAGATGCTGGCATATTCTTAGTCGTCCTCCCAAATCAATGAATGTGATTTACTCTTCATAACTTCCTTGTATTTTTTAATACATCCGTTAACCTGTTTACTTTTTAATATTTACCTAATCATATTAATAAATTACTCTATCACCATATGATTGCCATGTTTAAATGATTAACCTTTGAGATTACCTCAAATATCAGTGCGTTTCATTCTCTACCCCTAATTTCCTCACCTATCTGAGGGTTTCATATTGGATGAGCGTTTTATTTTCTATATGATGATGGCCAGAAAAACATTTGGGCTGCTATAGCATCTCTTCAGCAGTACTACACAGTGGCGTGACTGGAATTTTGTAAGCGCAGTGGACACCCGTTTCTTCCCCAATAAACACGTCTTATTTGTTTAACCCATCAATGTGGCAGTGGATTGAAGTTAATGTTGATGGTGGGGAAGGCTTTGAGGGCATGGTCGTATGTGCAACAACCGTGAAGATTTGAATGCGATAAGTGAAATAAAGTGGTTTTGATTTGTTGTCCTCCACTGAGTTATTTGCTATGTAATGTGATAAAGTGTTTGTAATATTGTTGTTGTTTTAGATGTGTGAATGTTGGCCCTAGAAAATGGAGTAACTTACCTTCAAATTTTATTGCAGAAGATTGTTGTAGCTGGGGCGAGTGTTCAGAGGTAAATGAAGAATTAGATAGAAGGTTTCGATGTGCAGGAATAATGGTTCAGAAGGCAAAGAAAATGTTGATCGGATATAACAAATTTTATTTTCAAACCCTAATTGGGGTTTATATTAAAATTAAGTTTAATAAATTATAGATGCCTTTCGGCGTTCATCAGCGACAACTATGTGGCTGTGCTAGTAATATCCCACTGTCATTAGCCACAACTATGTGGTTGTGCTAGTAATATCCTACTGTCATTATTTGATTCCCGTAACAAGTTCTGCAATGTGTTCCCACTTGTTACGCCGAAAGGCGTATACCTATTGACAATAGCGTGAGAGATGGACAAAAGCCAAGCCGATGAAAGCAAGTCTATCTACCAAAGAAGATGTAAATAAACCCCACCATTGTTGTTACCAGGGAACATTTGAGCGATAAATTATGATTTTGCATGGTTGATCTTTCCCAAGTTATCAAAAGCACAATAATGCCACGAAGAATTAAAAAAACTCTGGTCATGGGAAATGTTTCTTCCGCCAAAAATTTAGAGTCGCATGAAGTCGTTGCAAAAGATTTTCCAGTGGATTGGAAATAGAGGAAACATAAAATGTTAGAAGTGAAAATCTCAGTAACTCGGACAAAAGATAGTTTCAACAACTCCGAGCTTCAGTTTACAAAAGAAAATTTGGGAATAGAAACATATTGATTTCATTACTTAGAACATCTATCATGAATAAATAGAACAATCTTATGACTATACTTACTTTATTTCATTTTTTTAGTTGTTTGATTAAATTTACTTTTCCATTCTGTTGTGCACAATCCATTCTGTTGTTTTTTTAAGTTGTTTGAATAAGTTTACTTTTCCATTATGTTGTTCACAATCCATTTTGTTGTTCACAATATAAGAGAAATTACTCTGAATTAATGAAATGTTTTTATTGATATATATGATCAAAATTACATTTAAGTAAAAGTGGTTTATGTATTTTGATAAACATTGTTTTCTTCTTTTAAAATTAATATATATATATATATATATATATATATATATATATATATATATATATATATATATATATATATAAAACCACTATGTTAATTTTTATATAATTATTTAATGATTGAAAACTATCATTATTATCGTGATCTAACTTAAAATTATTATTATCATGATCTAACTTCAAATTTTAAGTGCATAAATCTCTTTATAAAACATTCATCATCTCCATGTTAAATGTACAAATAAACTAATCCATATTTAATATAAAAAAACTTAAAATAAATCAATCATTTCAATGCTTAATGTCAAAATAAACTAATCCATGGTTAATGTAAAATAAACCAATAACATATATATATTTTTGATATTAATTAATATATAAATGAGGTTATTTTTTTTTAAATTTTGGGAATGGCAAAAGATTAATGAACAAACAATCGATTAATTCACTACACCTTTGCCTCCGTACATTTATTTGTTCTTTGACTCTGCATTTATCTCAAAAAGCATATCCAGCCATTGCAAATATATTTTTGCGTCACAAGATCTTGTGTAAATTTAGATAACTAAATTATATGAATCTTGGACAACTAAATTATGTAAATATATTTTTGCGTCACAAGATCTTGTGTAAATTTAGATAACTAAATTACATGAATCTTGGACAACTAAATTATGTGAATCAGTAGATAGCTTATTATACTCTCATAGTAATAGTAATGGACAATTTTAATCAGGTTATTATATCCTATTCTACCCTCACTACAATCCACAATTTTTATCGTTAAATTTAACAATTTTTCAACTACTTTACTAAGATTATTAAGTAACTTAATATAAAGTTCAAGAAACATATATCAGATGTCAATATACTAGTAAAAAAACATATATATCATTTATTAATTTTTTCCATTATATTATTAAAATTATTAAGTAATATTTTTAATAATACAGTGGAAAAAATTATCAAGTAATTTAATATAATGTGATGTTAATTAAATCTAAAAAGTTATGATAATTAGATCTAAAAAGATCACATAATATTTTTGTTTATGATAATAATAGCTTTTACTAAGTACCTTCATACAAGTATCTTGGAATGTATATCCATCAAAAGGTCAATTGAATCTATAGCGTTGAAAAAATGATATATGGAGGGTGGAAAACTTATTATGGGCTAGAAATAAAAAGAAACTCATCTTTCACATTCTAGTCATTAGACAATTTTCTTGTATGGATGTGAAGTTTGGGGTTGCAATCCTGGAGAAAGATAGAAAAGATCCAAAAGAATTTTATAACTTATCATCTCAAAATTAAGGGCAATACACCCTATCCTATCCTCCTCAAAGAAGCAAGTCTTTCCCCCATTGAAATCATTGCTATGATTATATACCTAACGTACAAAAACAATATAAACAATATGGATGAAAATAGGCTTCCCAAAATTGCTTCAAACTTTAGACAAAACCAAGCGGCTCAAATGAGGATGGCATAAAGATGTCAAATTTTGGCTAAAGCATTGGGAAATACAAGAAGAAGCCATCATGTAGAATATGGGTAATATTACAAATATTATCACTTCTAAATTTAAGGAGAATATGTGGTGTGATAAAAAGTAGTGGATAAAAGGAAATTAAGATACTAGGTCAACCCTAATTTAGAAGATAAAAAATAACTCTTGGTTTTGAAAAGTCCAAAGAATAAAATCAACATTGCTAAAATAAGAACAAACTCTCACGAGCTACATAGTGAAAGTGGGTGTTGGACAGCTCCCAAAACACCATGGGATGAGAGAATCTGTCACCTTTGTGACACTAAGACGGTAGAAGATGAAAAACACTTCCTCTTGGACTGCCCTACCTATACCCATATTAGATCCCAATTTAAATTTTCCACATTGCATACCTTCCTAACCTCCTAAGTCATCAAAACTATGGTGATCTTGGAATGGTTCTTCATCATCATCATCATCATCATCATCAATATAAATGCATGAAGTCAAAGAAAAAAAAAATTATACTAATTTTATTATTATTATTATTACTATTATTTAGTTTATATTATTTGGGTTCTCCAATATTTTAATTTTTTGGTGCAGCTATAATGGTATTATTAAATTCCTCCTTCTTCATAAGGAGAGCTCCCCAGTGTCCGCAAATTGATTGATTACGACTTTGAGATGCACATGTATTTGTTTATTAGGAAATCGCCGTTACTGGATAGAAAATGAAGAAAACCATGCTCTTGAACATAGACCCATAAGTGTGGTCACATTAATTTTTTCATCTATGGCCCCAAGTTGGAGATCATTTGCAAGAAAGAACTTCAATGTATGAAAATATTTTGACTTGCCAATTTTACAGTAATCAAGAGTGTTGTGCAACGTTTTGGCAGTATAGATGCTGCTAGATTTTTTTTTGCTTTTTTTGGGAAGATGTTCAACCTCCACAATTTTGTTGGTTTACATCCTCTGGGCAGTCATAAATAACTCGTCGACTGCCACTTGGGGGGGGGGAATACCATTCAGCGGATCCAAGGTCCTCCTACAATGATCGGGACCGACCACCTTGCTGAAAAACCCCCAGCTAGCATGTTTGAACCAATCATCCAAACATTTGGACTTGAACCTGAGACCTTCCGAAGTCCAAAGGATCAGAGGAGGGTGACTTTTCCAATTCACCTACAGGCCTAAGCCCTGCCAAATTCCTTGTTACGTCCATTATTTTCCACGTGATAAGATCTAGATGCCATTGAAGATATGCATTGATATCAATATTTCGATATGTTCCTCTCGAATGATAGTTTTAATTCATTTATACAACACGAGGACTAGTCATCTACAAGTACATCTCTATATAAGAAAGCCAAACTTCGTGAATATTGGAGTAATTAAATCATACTTGTCTTTTGTTTAGTGTGAGATTGTATTATTCAGGAGCTTTTTAGATCTAGTTTTTTGCCAGAGATTTTCTTCAACTAATAGATCCTATTTATGT
>ML788915.1:127416-145660 GCA_009831015.1 Picea engelmannii | reverse complement strand
ATTAATTTTCATTTAAAAGTAACTATAATTTTTTAGGACATCAAGATGTATGTGGAGATTATCTTTGTGATTTGGGAACAACACAATATTATCTGCATAAGTCAACAACAATGAAGCATTCAACCTATTATGTGTATTCCTCGCCCCCCCATTCTTCTTGACCAAATCTTATAAATTGATCTAGATGAATATGTTGAATAATGTTGGAGAGGGGAGACAACCTTGTTTCATGTCAATATTGATGTTGATTTTAAGTTTCCTTCTTCCAATTTTAATATTTATCGATACCCTCAATTATTTAATAACCATTTCATATAAGATGAAAGTAGTTTCCCTCCACTCATTTGGAATTCCTACTTTCTCCATTCTTTCCCAAAGTGCTAATTGAGGCGTTATATCAAAGGCTTTAGAAAAATTAACGTATAAAAGATGAATATTATTGTCTTTCCATCGCACTTCTTAGCATCAAATCTAAGAGTTACTAGGCGGTTAATGATTGAATGCTTAGGCTGAAAACCAACCTAATAAGAAACCATAAAATTGTTGTATTATGCGAATTTACTTATTTTAGTCTGTATATGGTGTCAAATATCTTGGAAAAGAGGCTTCTAACCATGATGGTTATGCAATTTCTCACATTATTTATATCATCAACTTTGTAAATATGTATCACTTTTCTAACCTACAAATCATAAACTTATTCCAAATGTCTTGATTGAATATATCCTTGATAAGTGAATGCAAAAAGTGGACCTTTCCATTTGACCATTTGGTTGAGGATGAAGTGTTTTCCATTGGTGAGATGTTTAATTTGCACCTTTGTATCTTTTGTTTTGAATAACCTATCTTTCTTTGATTGAGAATATGTGTTGGAATCCTTTCCAGTAATGTCTTTATGGTAAAGTTCATGTATAAATATAATCATTTCTTCCTCATCTCATGCAATTGAGTGGCTAGTGGATGTAGTTGTATCTAGAAATTTTTTGAGGACTTGTGAAGGGGTTAATTATCTCTTTTTGTTTCTTAAGAAAACATATTTTTCTCCTATACAAAGGTTTTCTATATTCATTTATAAATGTGTTTGTTCATCTACAGTAGCACTTAATAACCATTTTAATTTGATTCCATTATTCATCATACTAACCATTACAAGGTATCTCATTAGGTTTTCTGTTACAATTTGAAAGCATCCCCCCTTGCACCCATACCATTTTTTTTGTTAAAATCATTCTCACTTATTTGAAATAGATATGCCATGTGGCATTCTTCACTTCTCTTTCTACCCATTAGGAAGATACATCCGTGTTTTGGAAATTTTGATCGAGGTGGATATTGGTGGCCACCCACCTATTCCAACTGGCTCCTCTTGTCAATTTTTAGTTCATCACGTTCTTCTATACTTGTTTGTAATTGTGGATTCTACACTTTTGGGGTTTTCTGAAGCCCTACACATCTTCCAGGTGGAGACTGGTGGCTGCCCACCTAATCCAACTGGCTTATTTTTGAATTTTTCATTTCAACACATCTTTTTGTACTTCTAGGGTCGTTTTGGGGCCCTAAATAGTGTTTTTTTGGCATGCCACAGTCAAACTATAGACAAATTCATAGTTTGATGAAATAATGCATAGTTCTCAAAAATACCTTTCCAATGGGCTATAACACGCCTAAAAAGAAGATCGTATGCAAAAGTTACGACCCCAAGAAGCTAATGTACTAACTTACCCAAACAGGGCCCACATGACTTTTGGATTTTCATCTCCTAGGGTTAGGTTTTTGGATGTCTATGGTTTTGACATTCATGTTTATCATAAAAAAGGCCTTCAAAGTCTCATTGTAATCATCTTCTTGAGAATGAGCGTAGCCGTCACATCTCTTCTCGGAGATAAATTTTTCACCATTATAGCAAGTCTTGCACTCTGTATTTTTACAGTCTCTTTACAATTCTTTCATTAACAGAAATCCAGTATTGCTATATTTCTCTGTTTCTGACAATTTTCGTGAGTATTTCACTGTAATTTCTCTTATTTCATTTCATTCCGAAAATAATCCAGATCAAATTTAGTCTTCAAATAGGATTTGAATCATTGTATTTTTGTTTCAACTTTAGCTACTCTATTGAGAGAAAATAAATTAGGAATACGAGGGGTTTATAGTAGTTTAATTCCAATCCTAAAATTCTCCATTTGGTAAATTGTTCTCTCATGCTATGGAATGGTCAACTACATTAACTCCATGTAAACATGGAATGGGGATTCTACTAGTTTGATTTGGTAAGTGTATCTTCATGTGAAATAAAATGTAATACATAATTACAAATCAAAAGCCTAAAAAAAATTCATAAAATCTTAATAAGTGATGTCTCATGTATCCTCTAAAATATTGGACCAACTCTATCCTCTAAATCATTGAACCAACCCTTTCCTCTAGTTTCTCTATATCAATTTATTTTATCCACATAGGATCTCTACCCTCTATACACATATTTGTATACATGGATATTTCCCTAATGATCTTCAACTAAAATTATGTCTCCCACTAAACTATGATAAAAATGTATGGTGTTTAGGAGTAGATAAAATTATGATAAAAACTTATGTTGTTGGGAGATGAAAAAATATCTTTAAACAAAATTACAATATTACAATTTATAATAAATACAATATTAAAAATTAAAATCATAATAATTTAATTTATGTATTAATAAGAATTAAAAAAATGTTAAAATAAATAAAATTATGTTAAGAAAATAATAAAACATATCATAATTTTAATATAAATATGTAAAGTAAGAAAAGAGTAAAAATTATAAAAAGTAAAATCATAATAATTTAATTTATGTATTAATAAGAATTAAAAAAATGTTAAAATAAATAAAATTATGTTAAAAAATAATAAAACATATTATAATTGTGATATAATATGTAAAGTTAAAAAGAGTAAAAATTATGTTGTATCTATATGTAAATAAATTTACAATTGGTCCATTATTAGTCCGTGTCATAGGTATAGAGGGACTATAGCAATCGATAATTTGTTGACTTCATATTAGTTTGTCCTTTGATCAGAAATATTTGCATAATTTCTATTGTTGGAGCTAGGAAACTAAAAACATTGATTTTTATATACTAAAAAGTATCATATATGTAGTGATCCGATTGGATAACAGATTGGAGGTCTTATTGTCGGTTTCGCTATTCTCAATGTTTTATATGTTAACATATCCAAACTTTTTGATCGTATACGGTCTTTTTGAATCATATATTTTCTTATGCATTGCTTAAAGGTGGATTAATGCTAACATTAGTTCGAATGTTTGTCTTAGCATTTTCTGCTAGCTAAATTTATCCCAACGTTATCGAATACATTCTCTATTGTTCGAACTATTGTTACATAAATTATAATAAATAAATAAATTTACGTCATAGACCTGCCACTTGCATTTTTTCTTAAATGTTTACAGATCATTTCTAACAAACTTAAATGTTTACCTAACAGGCTTGGCAGCGTTGAATGTTTACTTAGCAGGCTTGTTACAATACATTTTCTTTCGGTTTTTAATTTTATATGCAATGTTCTCTGTAGTCAATTTGGGCAATATTGTGCTTCATCGACATTGTTGGTTCATTGGTTCATGCTTGCTTCTTGCATCTCAACTGATTTCTTATTTGTTTGTTCTTGGTGTTCTTGTTTGCTTGTTCATCTTGTTGCAGTTTGCACGTTTGGGGTTCTGCAACCGCGATTGGAACCACGACATTCCTGGTGGACTGGTTGTTGCTTGCTTCTTTGTTCGGTGGATGATGTTTATTGTTGTTTGATTCGACTTTGTAGGGTCCGGGTCCTATGGGTGCAGTTGGGCCTTCTGATCCTTTTTAACTGGGTTGTTGTTTGTTGCTTTCTCTTGTTTGCCTAAGGTTTGCAATGTTGGGGTGCTGCATCCGCAGATGGATCTGTTGTTGCATTGTTCTGCAGTTGATTCCCCATAGAATACTATTAAGATAAAATAACATACAAAATTTTGCAGTCGATGTAAATTGCATCTCTTGCGCCTTCAACCAGAGTTTGTCAGCCTCCAACTATATTTCATAGTTGGGGATGATTTTTCCATGGTTTATGTCTTACTATGGTTTCATAGTTATGAGAGTAAGTTTTGTTGTCTGAGCGATATAGTTGTTCTCCCATTTTTTTTCCTCTTGCAAACTTTCCCATTTTTTAGCTTTTGTTCTTTCGTTATGTTATGTGTTTATGGTTCTATACTTTCTCAGGTTTCTGTGTTCGTGGGTTCCTGGTGTGGCGAACTAAAAAATCGTTATCTCCATCTATGTCTTCACATCATGTTTCTGACCAACCACCATCTTGCATACTTAGCCAATTTTATGAACGTGGCTTCACAGATAGGTGCTATCGAACTATGGTAGCTCGTGTTCGGTGTATACATCTTGCACCCAGACCTTTTGTGCTCTACAATTCGACCCCGCACTCCTCGAACTCACAACTGTGCCTCTGCCTACGATGAGTTTTTCTATTCGACCTACCTTTCCATACTTAGTCGAGTTTTCAAAGTTTGGCAGGTTGACGCCTTTCTAGGTTCAGAAAAGTTTAAAAGCATTTTTTGCTCGCCTCCATCCTCGATACCTTCCTCCCTTCCCAATAGAAATTATTTATGCTTTCAAAAGTCACACCTGAGCAGATAGGTTCAAAAATATTGGTTTTAATAAGCGGAAAGCTCGAGGACATTTCCCATTAAAATGAATAGATATGCGAATATTATGGGATCTGGTAATTTATTTTGCCTGCATTTTGAATTTGCAAAATAAAAAATGCCTCTTTTAGTTTTTTAAAGGCTTCATCATAGTAACAGTGAAATATTGTACTACCTCGCTTCCATCGATGAACGTGTCACCCAAAGAGGCCTTGACATCATGTCCCTCTTTAATATTGTGCATATGTTAGCTGTCAGATTTGAGAATCTGCTCGGATATGGGATTGTGAATACGTGATATTAGTCACTATTTAACGTACATATTCAAAAATATTGCCATTAATAAGAAAAAATATCGAGAGCATCTGTCATTAAAACGAATTAACCCAAAATCTAAGGAAGATCATATTGTCATCCTCCAGCATTTCTTTTAAATACTTATTGCCATTTCTCTCTATCATCAAAGAGTTAGGCTTTAGGGTGCCTTCCTTCTAATGTTCTTGTTCATGGACATGTAAGACAATATAGAGATGTGATTGAGGCCCAAATGAAAGAAGAGAGACTGGTTTTATGTGAGGTGAGTTTTGAGCAAAAAAAAATCTATGTTATCCAACAGAAACTCAGACAGGGGAAAAAAAAATGAACAAGTATCTTCTGGTTGGTGTTCTCCCTGTATTCGATGCTTTGGTTTGTTGAAAATCCTGTCTAGAGATTTGTTTTTTTATCTTCTTTGTTTTCTTCCTGGGAGTTGGAATAGATTTTCAGGTCACGTGCAAAATACTTCTTCGTTGAAGTATATAGTTTCTTCTAACAACACGGATTTGACAAGTGTCTCGAATTCTGCAGAGCACACAAGAAATTGTCTTCGTCAGGGTCATCGCACTTACCCTGGCTTGAAAAATGGTCTTTAATATCCGTAAATGACGTGGAATATTACTCCATTGGCAAATGTACCCAGAAGTGGGTAAAACAAACTGTATGGGTTGATAAAACGACATATTATAACTATAGAAGTTTCTATTTCAAAGTTTCTTGAGCTGCTTCTGGGTGTGGTAACAGACTTGATAGGAAGCCATGTTCTTTGTCAAAAAAAATTCGTTGTCCTCTGGATGTAGTTACAGACTCCACATATTTGGCGTCACCTCCAAACATTCCAAACCTTTCTGTGGGCCGCCATATCTTCCACCACTATGACAAAAGATATATTCTGATGCGATCTACAACATTTGATACACTTGCCAGATCTGTGATGCCGTAAGAAGTCATGTACTTCAACAAAAGAACATTTTTCATCTGGCTTGAACGTTTCTTCCAATTTACTGTAATAAAACAAATAAGTTCAACATACAAATCTTCAAGCAGGCTTTTCAACCAAACAGATGATCGAATAGGGAGAATAACAGTCACAACATACTTTAATTTTTTTTTTGTCCCATAACTGATGTCACATAAAATGACTTCCTTGACTTTGAATTGGACCTGAATCACATTTATAAGTTGTCTTGGATGTCAATGGTCAGGAACATTACAAGGAAAGCACCTTAAACCCGAAGTTTTCGATGGCAGAGGGAAATTATTACTTAACAAATAATGGAATGTTGAATAACCAGCCAATGCTAGCAGGCCATATATAGAATAGACAAGTTATTCAAAAAACTGGGATAGATGTAGTTTCCAGCACTAATTAAGTCTAGAAGACTGTCAACAAGCTTCATTATTGTACATATATTTTATTGGTCAGCGGCATGAAAAATCGCAATCATTTTGGAAAATAATCTCAGCTGTATTTTGTAACCCATCTTATTTGAATATAGAATATTTGCAGTTTTTTTTTTTTTTTAAATGGTGTCTTCCAATCTCTGGTATTGCTTTTCATTTTGTTTTGTACCTTTTTTCTGTGTGTCGTTAAACATGGAATAATGAAGGCTACTCTGTTCGTTTCTTACATTTTACATGGAAGAATAATTTTTCATAGGTCATACTTATGTGGCACCAACCCTATACTTAAAGAGAAATTGGAGGAATTGTCCTTCTTTCATTCTTGGTTTCCCGAAAATAGAATGAATTAATGACTTACAATAAGGAAACTCAAGTGTTGATGCCATGTTCCTGTTCAATATCTTGCATATATTGCAGCCTCTTCTATCTGATAATATATGTGCATATATACTAATATGAGTACTACTGGAATAAATATAAAAACTTCCTCTTACCCAAAACTTAGCCAACTATCTAGCCACCGGGTCCCGGGTTTGCGGTATTGAACAACTATGTCCCCTGCTCCGTCATATACATCTTGCAGCCAAAGAACTTTCGTGATCTTCAATTTATGCTTTAACTAGTGATAACTCACCTTCTGGCCACCAGGCCCTGGGTTTGCGATATCCAACAACTATGTCCCATGTTTCGTCATATACATCTTGCAGTCAAAGAACTTTCTTGATCTGCAATTTATGCTTTAACTAGTGATAGCTCACTAGGGGTTCGAAAATCTTGGCATTAATAAAGGAACAATAGATTTTCTTTTGTGATATACTTAACCATTTTCCCCTTTTCTTCTTCCCATCTATTATCGCTTTTTGGTTATATACTTAGTCTCCTTTCTATGATCATAGGTTCCAAGGTTGGCGTGCTGGCATATCTTCATCTCCATCTATATCCTCACATGATGAATCTGACCGACCGCTTTTCCTTTCCATACTTAGCCAATTTTATGGTCGCAGTTGTCAGGTTGGCGCTTTCAAACTCTGCTGCTTCTTGTTGCGTTATATACATATTACAGTCAAAACTTTCGTGGTTTCAACGAAATTTGCGAACCAAACAACATCCTGCAAATTGGAAGATGATTTGCATTTGAAACTGAAATAATCCATTAATATATATTAGTATGAATACTATTGAAATAAATATCAAAACTTACTCTTGGCCAACACTTAGCCAATTATCTTCCCACCGGGTCCTGGGTTCATGGTATCCAACACCTATGTCCCATGTTCTGTCATATACATCTTGCAGCCAAAGAACTTTTGTGGTCTGCAGTTTATGCTTTTACTAGTGAGAACCCAACAAGGGTTCGAAAACATTGGCATTAATAAACGGAAAAAAAAAAAATGGATTTTCTATTGTCAGATACTTAGCCCTTTTCCCCTTTTCTTCTTCCCGCCCATTATCTCTTTCTGGTTATATACTTAGTCGTCTTTCTATGATCGTGTTTTGCAGGGTTGGCGGGCTGACATATCTTCATCTCCATCTATATCCTCACATGACGAATCCGACCGACCATTGTTCCTTTCCATACTTAGTCAATTTTATGGTCGTGGTTGCCAAGTTGGTGCATACGAACTCACCTTTTCTTATTCCCTTCCCTTATCGCTTTTTGGATATATACTTAGTCACCTTTCTATGATATTTGGTTCCAGGGTTGGCGGGCTGACATGTCTTCATCTCCATCTATATCCTCACATGACGAATCGAATCCGACTGACCATTGTTCCTTTCCATACTTAGCCAATTTTATGGTCGTGATTGTCGGGTTAGCGCTTATGAACTCGGTTGTTTATTGTTCCGTGATACACATCTTGCACTCAAAATGTCTATGATCTACAATTCCACCATGGGTTCCTCATGTACATTAACTTCCCTCAAACTATTTGTTGTTTCCTTCCATCCCCACCAACTTCGTGTCTTTCCTAATATACATTAACTATGCTCTTACTAGTGACAAGTGGACAAACTGGTACGAAAGAATTGGCAACCGCTCCTCCTCCATATACAAATTGACTATCGGACTCCAACATCGTCCCCTGTTATGTGTTACACATTATGCATTCAAATGTTTCAAGCTATACAATTTGGTCGTTGGGGCCTCGCGTCTTTTGGGGAAACATTGTCACCCTATTTTGGATCCTCGCGTTGGCGGGTTCACGAAAACTCCAACTCTTGGTCATTGTTTCATGTTCTTCCCATCCTCATATTTATTTCCATATATGCAACACCAAAGGTTTAATACTAAAATGAAATCATGCAACAACCGTAAAAATCGTCATTAATAAGCAAAAGTATCGACAACCAACCATCCCTACAGAACTTGTCGAGAAAGATGCAAAGAAGATCTTGCCAAGTAATGGCAAAGCTATTACAAATTTTAATATACAAAGAATATCTTTCCAGGTAATGGCAAAGCTATTACAAATTTTAATATATTAGCAAAAAAAAGTCTCAGCCAGTGTTTCTGTGTTCCATACTTGGCACACTTTTTCGATTGCGGGTTCCCGGATTGACGGCATCAAAATTGTGTTTCGAATCTTCCACGAGATACAAAAAACGCCGGAGTCCCGCAATATACAATTTGTCCACAGGAATGTATAAAAACTCTTAATTTTTCTCTNTCCCTTTGTGGTTCTATATTTAATCGCAGCGATATGATCACGGCCCCATGGATTCACAAATTGGCAACTCTTTATATATATCTTCACACCATGAGCCCGACCGACTGTGGTTCCTTTCAATACTTAGCCAATTATCTGATCACCAGGTCCCGGGTTTGCGGTATCCAACACCTATGTCCCCTGTTCCATCATATCCAAAACCTTTTTCCCTCGTCTTCTTCCCGTGTATTATCGCTTTCTAGTTATATACTTAGTCGCCTCTCTATAATTGCAGGTTCCAACATTGGTGGGTGACATATCTTCATATCCATCTATATCCTCACATGATGAATCTGACCAACCTCTGTTCATTTGCATACTTAGCCAATTTTATGCTCGCGGCTGTCGGGTTGGCGCTTTCGAATTCTGCTACTTCTTGTTCCGTGATATACATCTTGCACTCAAAATTTTCATGACTGATAATTCCACCGCAGACTCCTTAGTCCTTTTTCCCTTTTCTTCTTCTCGTGTATTATCTCTTTCTGGTTATTTACTTAGTGGCATTTCTATGATCACGACTTCCATCATTGGCGGGTTGACATATCTACATCTCCATCTATATCCTCACATGACGAATCTGACCGACCGTTGTTCCTTTCCATACTTAGCCAATTTTGTGGTCACGGTTGTCAGGTTGACGCTTTAAAACTCTGTTGCTTCTTGTTCTGTGATATACATCATGCACTCAAACCTTTCGTGATCTACAATTCTATCGTGGACTCCTCGACCTCTCAAGCTTCACTCTACCACGACTCACAAATGTTTCAAAGTATCTGTCGCTGCCTTCCATCCCCACTAAATTCATGTCCTTCCTAATATACATTGGTTATGATCTTACTAGTGACAATTGGACACACTGGTACGAAACAGTTGGCATCATCCCCTCCGCAATATACAAATTGACTACCGCCTTCTGACATCGTCCCCTCTTCCATGTTATAGATTATGCATTTAAATTTTCGGAGCGATACAATTTGAATGCCAGGGCCTCACGTCTTCTGGAGAAACCTTGTCAGCCTGTTTTGGATCCTTGTGTTGACGGGTTCACAAAATGTCCAATTCTTGGTCACTATTTTGGGTTGGCACTTTCGAACTCTGCTGGCTCTTATTCCGTCATATACATCTTGAAACTCAAAATTTCCGTGATCTACAATTCCACTGCATACTCATCTCTTTTTCCCTTTTCTTCTTCCCTTGTATTATCGCTTTCTGGTTATATACTTAGTCGCCTTTCTATGATCGTGGGTTGTAGTGTTGGCGGGCTGACATATCTTCATCTCCATCTATATCCTCACATGACGAATCTGACTGACCGTTGTTCCTTTCCATACTTAGCCAATTTTATGGCCACGATTTCCGGGTTGGTGCTTTCGAACTCTGTTGCTTCTTGTTTCGTGATATACATCTTCCACTTAAAACTTTTGTCATCTACAATTCCACCGCAGACTCCTTGAACTCACAAGATTCACTCTACCATGGTTCAAAAATGTTTCAAAGTATCTGTCATTGCCTTCCATCCCCACTAACTTCCTGTCCTTCCTAATATACATTATTTATGCTCCTACTAGTGACAACTGAACACACTAGTATGAAACAATTGGCATCCGACCCTCCGCAATATACAAATTGACTACTGGGTTCTGACATTGTCCCCTCTTCCATGTTACATATTATGCATTCAAATGTTTTGAGCGATACAATTTGACCACCGGGGACTGATGTATTATGGGGAGACCTTGTCACCCTATTTTGGATCCTCGTGTTGACGCGTTCATGAAATCTCCAATTCTTAGTCACTATTTCGGGTTGGCGCTTTCGAACTCTATTACTTCTTGTTCCGTGATATACATCTTGTACTCAAAATTTATGTGATCTACAATTCCATCGCTGACTCCTTAGCCCCTTTTCCCTTTTCTTCTTCCCATGTATTATCGCTTTCTGGTTATATACTTAGTCTCCTTTCTATGATCGTGGGTTCCAACGTTGTTTGGCTGGCATATCTTTATCTCCATTTATATCCTCGCATGACAAATCCGACCGACCGTTGTTGCTTTCCATACTTAGCCAATTTTATGGTTCGAACTCTGTTGCTTCTTATTTCGTGATATACATCTTTCACTCAAAACTTCTGTGATCTACAATTCCATCGTGGAATCCTCGAACTCGCAAGCTTCACTCTAACACATTTCACAAATTTTTTGAAGTATCTGTCACTGCATTCCATCCCCACTAACTTCTTGTCCTTCTTATTATACATTAGTTATGCTCTTACTAGTGACAACTGCACACTGGTATGAAATAGTTGGCATCTGGCTCTCCGCAATATGAAAATTGACTACCGAGTTCTGACATTGTCCCCTCTTCCGTGTTACAGATTATGCATTCAAATGTTCTGAGCGATACAATTTGACCGTCGAGGCCTCGCGTCTTTTGGGAAGACCTTCTCATCCTATTTTGGATCCTCAAGTTAACGGGTTCACGAAATCTCCAATTCTTAGTCATTATTTCGGGTTGGCGTATTTGAGCTATGTTGCTTATTGTTCCATGATATGCATCTTGCACTCAAAATTTTCATGATTTACAATTCCCCCATGGAATCCTTAGCTCTTTTTCCCTTTTCTTCTTTCCATGTATTATCGCTTTCTGGTTATATACTTAGTTTTGTTTCTATGATCGTGGGTTCTAGCATTGGTGGGCTGACATATCTTCCTCTCCATCTATATGCTCACATGACGAATCCGACCGACCGTTGTTTCTTTCCATACTTGGCCAATTTTATGGTTGCGGTTGTCGGATTGGCGCTTTCGAACTCTGTTGCTTCTTGTTCCATGATATACATCGTGCAATCAAAACTTCTGTGATCTACAATTCCATCACGGACTCCTCGAACTCCCAAGCTTCACTCTACCATGGCTCACAAATGTTTCAAAGTATCTGTTGCTGCCTTCCATCCCCACTAACTTCCTATCCTTCCTAATATACATTAGTTATGATCTTACTAGTGATAGACAAATTTCCCTCTAGACTATCCTATCATACCCTCTTCGGTGTTATGCGTATTACACTAAAGAAGTTCTGAGACATACAATTAGACCCTCACTCCCTCACCTCAAACAGTTGTACCTTGTAACCCTATTTTGAAGCTGCTTTTTCCCTTCCCATGACCTCCATACTTCTTTCTTTGTATGCAATTAGAAATCTTTCATGCTAACAACTAACCATGCAAAAACCGTCAACATTGTCATTAATGAGCGAAACACTCAAGGAGATTTCCCATTATTACGCATTAAACCAAGATCTGTGGAGATTTATATTGTCCCTTTCGATTGTTCATCTCAAACACAGGTCATCATGTTAGCCCGTTTAAGAAATCTACAATGCTTAATCGCTCATTGTCGTATCCTCCATGTTCACATTTCTATGTATGCAATTGCTAGAGTTTAATGTTAACAGTGCATCATGCAACAGTCGTCGAAATTGTCATTAATGAGTGAAATTATGGAGGATATCTCCCATTCACACGCATTGGACCAAGATTTGCATAGCGTTATATTATACCTTCCAACTTTTCATTTCATTCATCGTCTGAAGCAAACAAACATTCTTGTAAACTTATGGCAGTAGGTCGACAATATTTTTGTGGAGATACAATCAATATCTTCGAACATCAGGACCAAAACTTCCAGTGGTCCAGGGCATACTTTTACTATTCATCCTGTTCCGCCCATAACGAAGTCATTTGGACCTCTAGAATCGCTCGTGAAGGATGCATCCCTGAGGTTTTTGACTGTAAGGAGGTGGTCTCTTGGTGCGCTGAAAAACATATTCCAGGCCAAAGAACTATTCCACTGCGCGACCATTCTCCTGTTTATTTGTCACCTCAGGTCTTCCGCAAGATGTTAAAATTGTTGGAGCTAACATTGACCTTCAGAGGACAAGACTGCAAGCAATTCCTAGAAAAACATGATAACGGGTTGGACATCTTAGCCGAGTTCCTCGAAGGCCCGACAACAGGTCCTGAAGATATCACGAAGTTGCAGGTAAGTTCCTTTTGAAATCCATTCTGGGAAATTGCTTGGTTGTTTACAAAAATAACGGGACAGACATCCACAACAGGCATTTCCCATATAATTATTTATATTTTGTACTTCACAGTCAAGGAAGAATTCATTTTCGATTGGGGGAATCTAGTTTCCATTGAGATCTATTCCCAATTGTCATGATTCAAAGAATCGAATAAATGTTATATGTCATCCTACTTGATTTTCGCAATAGTGCATTGTTTTCCATTTCCAAAACTGTCTCTTTCCAAGAAAATAAACTATGAATTCGACCTAGTAACATTCTGGTACCAGTCCCTGTGGAGCCACAAGGCCTCCCATTGTTTTTATGACGTTTTTAATGACTTTGTCTCAGTTTTCAAAGATTTATTGTTAGGGAAGGATGCTCTGCGGATGTCTGGCTAGGAAACTAAGTTTTTGAACAGGAAGGGCACACTTGAACAAAAGGAAAATCACAATGTACTAATGGTCTTTGGCTCCAAGGAAAATCCTGCTTTCCTTCCATGCCACATCATGGACAAGATGTTTGTTGCAGAAATAGCAAGGCAATACAACCACTGGTTGCATTTTTTCCATGACAAGAAAAACAAAACAGTTCATTCCTCTACCCTGGAAAGTTGGGGACTTCCTGTGAAAAAACATAAACAAGATTAACGAATTTGTCGACTATTTCAAGAAATTGAACCTAACATATGCTGAAAGGATAAAAGGGTTCGACCCTAATGGGATTTTTCGAGAACATTTACTAGCAGTTGGCTTTAGGAGCTCTTTTATCCATAGACACCTGGTCGAATACATGGACAGTGACGACAACAATTTTGCTTCTGGCGATTGCAACGTAGAGACATTGCAAAACGCGACTGAATTATACAAATAACAAGGAACATTATCTGGTGATAAGAGTGAACAATCCCCCGCTAGCACTCCCAAGATCACAACATCATGGAGCATTGCTTCAATGACCCACCCCAGTAAGAAAGAAACCCATAAATCTTCAAATAGAGGAGGAGATAAGAACCCTCCTCGCATAAAATTTGATATTTCTCACAAAATTACACTGACGAAGAAGAGAAAAAACAATGCAGGGCATGCGGACGAACCCGAAATTGAAAGTGCACAGTTGCAACTTGAAATTAAAATTGAGCACATGCACAAAGTTGGTCTGTCCGCAATGGAAATAGCTGAGACCGACATTTTTGCCGAAGATGAATCCTTTGTATTCCTGAGCATTATTTTTTACAACCAATCTAAACATATGGTCATTGAAAAGAGAGATGTAACAATAGAAAAGGAAAATCTCACATAGAGATTAACTTTAGGAAAATGCAACCTTCCCAAATCTCCCTATTTCACCATGTAACCATTGATGCTCTTGATGATTCCATTGGAGGAATTGAAGCAGAAAATGCCACTCTGAAAGACCACCTCAAGGAATTTGAGGAAGCTTTCATTTCCACCTCAGAATTTTCTAGTCCTTTAGCAAAAAACGTGTCTGCTACCACTGCTACCAAGATGAAAGTATCATCTACCCTCCTTGCATCATCTAGAGCCCTTGTAGAGAATAACATCAAGAAAAGAATGAAGCTAGTTACTTAAGCTCGGGAAACATCACAAAATATAGTTTCCTTCCAAAAGAGGGAAAATGATTTGCTCGAACATTTGCAGGAGAATTTAAAAAATGATCAACATTTCTGTGAACAGGTGCTGACCCCTTTTTCCAATCATGCCATCAACACCTTAGAACTGAAAAGAAGACAAGATAATCTCCCCTTCCCAAAGCGGACAAAAAAAGTAAAATCATGTTGGAAAAAGAAAGTTAAGAACCTGGAGCTCATTGTCGAATCATGTAAACAAGTCATATTAGAAAAGGAATAATTATTCACAAACCCGAGCCAAATAGACTTATCCAGAAGTACCAATGAGGTTCAAGACCCAAACTTAATTCTCAAATCCTTTTCAATGACCAAAGAATCCTTCGATGAACAACTTGATATTTTAAAGGGGTTTTATTTTGAAAATTTTTACGGCATAGTTGAACATCATGTAGATGACCTCGAGCATTGGGTACTAGACTATGCAGCACACAATGAAGAAATTGAATAGAGTCCGCATAATATTTCAATGGATTTAAGGAAATTAGAAAACGACCTTTACGACATAGAAATTTGAGATGAAATCAACATGGCCCCCATGAGAAAC
Source organism: Picea engelmannii (assembly GCA_009831015.1). Lineage (NCBI taxonomy): Eukaryota > Viridiplantae > Streptophyta > Pinopsida > Pinales > Pinaceae > Picea > Picea engelmannii. The sequence goes on along the minus strand of ML788915.1, from coordinate 130,274 downwards.
TACATTAAGGAATGGTTCCAACAGAGAATGGACAACCTTATCCAGGAAGGGAAACAACATGTTGACATGATTCCACTGACCATCGACGACAGCAACAAAAATGCATCAGCTTCATAGTAAGTCTATACTGTCATCTTGTTTTCTTTATCAATCCAATTATTATACCTCTTTAAATAGAAAACTATAACCAAACACTCATAACTTCCAATTTCTTCTTTTCAGGTCCTCCTCTCTACCGTCGCGCACTTCTTCTTTCGACATTCCTAATTCTTGTACTTATTTCTTTTTATGGTCCGCGGGAGCCCCAATCCCAGTCTATATGACAAACGCATTTAAATTTCTAGAAATATGTAACATACATTATTAATTTTTGATAAATTTCAAAGAAAACTAATTTGGGAATGCCTTTGTTGGAACCTTTGTTACGTTATAATAATTTTTGATAAATTTCAGACGTTATTACTATTCTATTGTATGCTAAATTTTTTGTGTCCAATAACCTTTTTTGATGTAACAAACATTATTAGTTTTTGATAAATTTCATTTTTTTGTGTCCAAGAACCTTTGTTTCAAAGAAAACTAATTCAGGAATTCTAAATTCCTAATTCTTGTACTTGTTTTTGATAAATTTCAAAGAAAACTAATTCGGAATGCCTTTGTTGTGTTATATTAATTTTTGATAAATTTCAGACATTATTACTATTCTATTGTATGCTAAATTTTTGGTGTCCATGAACCTTTGACGTTATTAGTTTTTGATAAATTTCAATTTTCTTTTCTATTGTATGCTAAACTTTTTGTGTCCAGGGACCTTTGTTGCATTATTACTATTCTATTCTATGCTAAATGTTTTGTGTCCAGGAACCTTTTTTGCAAGACATTATTAATTTTCTTGTACTATCAAATTTAGATACTAGGAATCTTGGTTCGGGAATGATAAATTATGTATAAATACCACATGTACTTCAACTTTATTCCCACATGTATTCCAACCTGACAGGGACTACGCTGCCATGCAGCAGTTGTTAGAAATTAAAGTCAATATCTCATTCATACATTTACATGCAAAATAAAAAGAATAATGAATTCACATAAAAACATTAAAATAGAAAAAGTTATAATAAAATACAATTAAATCATTAATACATATAAACATTAAAATAGAAAAAATTATAATAAAATACAAATAGAGAAACAAAAATCATGATAAAGGAAAATAAAAAAAAAGATATCATTTTACATAGATTAAAACAAATTGACAAAAATGATCTCTAAACACTTTTTAAACTTTCCAAACAAAACAAATTACCCTTTAACTCTACATGTGAATCAATTAATTTTCTATAACTCTACATGTGAATCAATTAATTTTCTATGAAATTTTATAAGTTGACATCAATGTGTTACCCTCTCTTTTAGGAGGGCAAGTCTCACATAATAGGATTTTATAGTAATATGCATTTTTTTTTTGGCTAAATGGTTTTTAAGGGGTCTTCATATAAATAGGATTTTGTATTATTTATATAATTTTATTTTATTTTCATTTTTTCAAAAAAATAATATCACTTTTTATTCTACTAGATAATGAATATCAGATTATTTAATTGTTTAAAGTATGATAAAAAAACAAATACAATTTTATGTTGTACTTACCAAAAATATATAATGCATTTACAAGATTAAAATTATGTAATTAATGTTTATGCTATTTTTAGTCATTTTATTTATGATAAGTGCATTATTAAAAAAAAAAATCAACCTCCTATTTATACACTTACATGTAATATAACAACAATAATTAATGTATAAGAAAACATTAAAATTAAAAAATTTACATTTAAAACAAATAGTTATAAAAACAAAAATCATGATAAAGGAAAGTAAAGTAAGACAAAATTATTATTTTATATACATGACAACAAATTAACCTAAAAAAAATACCATTCTAAAATTTTTGAATTATCCAAACAAAAAAAATTACCATCTAATCCTAAATTTTCATTAATTAAGATTAATTTTCTATAAAATTGTGTAAGTTGATGTCAATATGTTACTCTCTCCTTTTCATGAGCTAGTATTTTTCAATAGGAACTCACATAATAGAGCTTTATGCCAACCATGCAACTCGATTTCGTCAAATGGTTTTTTAGGGAGCATTCATATAAAAAGGACTTTGTACTAATAGTTTTTTTTTCCAAGAAAAAAGTTAACAATTTTTATTCTATTAGATAATGAAAACTACATTCTTTAATTCCTCAAAGCACAATATAAAAAAATAAAGCACATGTTTATATTACACTTACAAGAGTGCAGGTACATAATGCACTTACAAGATTAAAACTATATAATTAATATATATGTCATCTTTTACTCTTTAAAATGTATTCCTTAATTCGACCATTTTCCCAAAGCATATGTTTATATTACACTTACAAGAGTGCAGGTACATAATGCACTTACAAGATTAAAACTATATAATTAATGTATATGTCATCTTTTACCCTTTAAAATGTATTCCTAAATTCCACCATTTTCTCCTTATTTGTTTTAACTTCTTGCCACCCCCAAAAGAAAGAGTTAGAATATGATAGTATCTAACTATAAATCAATCGTTTTAACTTCTTGCCACCCCCAAAAGAAAGAGTCGGAATATGATAGTATATAACTATAAATCAAAAGGCTGAAGATAAATTTCATAGAGGAAACCAATTCCTGATCATAATCAAAGGTGTCAGTTTCATGAGACTTTGAGATCACTTTATTCCACCTAGAGGGTTTTCAAGTACAACTATCTCCCTTGAGAAGGAAAGTCAAATATTCATGTCTTTGTTTGTATCCCTCGAGGAAGAATAGGGTTC
>ML788915.1:113601-124987 GCA_009831015.1 Picea engelmannii | reverse complement strand
AGAATGATCTTGATTAATGTGACAGATATGTTATGGATGATGTACCGAGATGAAAAAAACATTAAGTTATAGAAACCATCCCACATTGTTCTTGTAAACAAAGGAAATAAACTATCTCAAACTGCAAACCATACAATTCTTAATTAGAAAGATAAATGATATAATGCATAGTTGCAACAACAAGAGTCGCAACAACAAGAGTCGTAGCAATAAGAGTCGCAACAAGGGCAATATTAAAATTACATCAAAGTGTTAAATAGTTGGAAATAAATGAAAATAAATCAGAGATGCTACTACTACGCACTAGTTAATCAGAAGGCATGGTTTTACAATGTCAACATGGAGTGGTGGAAACAAAGTTGCAACAATGAGAAAATACCAGATTTGCAACAAGATGTTAATAGAGTAATTGATGGAAATAAATGAAAATGTAGAAAAGATGCTACAACTACTCACTCGTTTATCAAAAAACAATACCCTGCGATGTTAGCATTGAGTTACGACAATCAGGAGTTACAACGATGAAAAACACTAAATAGAGGAATTGTTGGAAATAAATGAAAAGATATAAAAGATGCTATGACTATGTCTATAGAATACATAGATACAAACAATATCGAGATAAGGAGGGGGGCCTACCTCCTTAGATGAGGTACTCGTCTATGAACATAGTAGGTACTTAAATGCTCAAGACACAATTATTTGGACAGGAGTGAAACAAAACTTTCTATTAAATGAAAAATGTGCAAATAAATACAATTATGTTCACAAACTTTTTTCTAATTTTTGTCTGTCCCTGGCTCAAAGAGCGTGGGGGTTTCTATACATAATTATTACTTCCTAAACTAACTAAGGGAATCAATGGAAAACCATGAGAATCAAGCTGTCTCATCTTGTTACATTTTTTTGTCCAGAATATGTAAAAAAAATGGGCACATGTTGACTAAATAAGCCATATGCAAAGCGGCAGTTGAGTCATCCATTCTTTTATGGTGCCTAATTTCCATTTTCATGTTCCTGCATGGTTGTTGAATGAATGTTTGATCCCTAGATGACATTTGTGAGGATGAATGATGAGTTGTTACACATTCATGGGGTTACAACACCCGTCTTAGAGTTGCAATAATGGTCATATAGTGAGAGTTGCAACAATGGTGAGGAAAGAGTCGCAACACAGAGAGTTGCAACAACGAATATAGTATTATAAATGCTCAAATGGGGAGTTGAAATAACTCATTCTCAGGAATTGCATCTCTTGTGTTGGGACGGTACCTGTGCAACCTTGTTCTTGTATACCACTATTAGCACAAAAGATGATAATATCCTAAAAATGCGTAAGAATATGTATTGAAATGGAATGTTGAGAGAATGATTATACATTGACCAAAAATACATCATTGTGGATCAAAATGGTATTAAGATGGAATGGAAATGAGAAAAAGGGTGTGCAAAAGAACAAGTGCTACAAAGATGTCAATTTGAGCACCCATCAAATCCGTTGGATGAGAAAAAGACAAGTTGTAGTGGCACTCTCAACTACAGAAGTTCAATACATGAAACCACTCATGCAAGAAAGGAAGTAGCATGGTTATATAGATTGTGTTCAGGTATTGGGTTGGTAAAACAAGCAGTAATATTAGAATGTGAAAGTCAAAATGCAATATTTCTGGAAAAGAACCTATCTTATCATTTAAAGAAAAAGCATATTGATGTTCAATATCACTTGGTGAGAGACATGGTTGAAGTCAAGAAGGTGTTGTGGAGAAGGTTGACACTTTGAAGATTGTTGCAGATTCATTGAAAAATTCTCTGAGCACCGAGAATTTATCTTGGTGTAGAGAAAAACTAGTCATTTTTTCCCTGGATTGTTGACTACGTAATCATGTGACCCACTATATACAAATAAAACAATAAGTGGGAGAATGTTGGGTATGTAATCCCCATTTTTTGGGATGACTAAGGAGATGATGTATTGAGGTCCTCAGGTTGCAGATATGGAGTGTCGAGAGACCACATGACTAGCAGTGTCCACTTGCACATACATAATCTCTCTCTATCACCACATTCTAATCCATTGTCAGCACATCCACCACACTAGCTAGAATATGGAAGGAATATATGTCTTTCTCCATGCCGTACAAGTCAAGTATTGTGGCAGGTAATCACCCTAATATTTAAGGATTTTAAACATGTCTTATTTAAGCTGCTTTTGATTATAGAATGCATGCTTGTACATTATGCTTTTGACCATGTTTCACCTTGGTGAGTGTCATAGATTTCCCAGTATGTGGCCAATCTTTGGGGAAGATTTGTGACTAGGGGTCCCTTAAGGGGTTATTGTACCATTCCCAACCATACTTACCACCTTCCACTCATTACACTTCCATCATATTGTCTTCTTCTAGGCCCTTTGACTTTAGTGACCTAAGAGGGGCATGTACCTCATTTCATGGGAAGAAGGGGTTGAAGGCCTAGAGGGATTGTTGTTGGCTAGAAAAGATAAAATCCTAAATATAGACCTTCCAGATGCTTCGTCTAGGGATCCTCAAGAAATAAATGAAACACTACTTTCTAAGAAAAGGGGACCTACAAAAATAAATGATAGTGAATGCTTAAGGGGTTAGTTGGAGGATGTGAGGTCTCATCACGAGACAACCTATCATGATCATGGGTATTTAATGGTATGACATTACCATCATCTAGTCACCAAACTAGGATAGTGGCTCTTAGTTACACAACTGAGAGAAATGGGGTCTCGTCACGAGCCAACCTTCTCATTTCCACGAGGTATTTGTGAACAAAATTGTTGTTATTTGGACACCAAGCCAGGAAAGTGGCCTTCAAATTTTTCCTTGAAACAAGAAAGAATGGCAAGAAGATGGGCTTGGGAAAAAATGCATCGTAAACAAAGGTGACACACACCCTCTACAAAGGCACCCATAAATGAGATAATACGAGCCCTTGCATGTCATGAAACTCATGAAATTATGAAGTCTAAACCCCTTCCACCTCATCATCCACTACATAAACTTGAAAGTCCATCCTTGGGAGCATCCCCTACTTGATGGCTTTGGTCTACCCAATAGGACTTTTATGAAACCCCTCCCATACTCGAACTTGGTCAAATGTATAAGGTCTTTGAGCATTTGTTTAATTTGATGAGGTAGTTTCGATGCACATGCTTAGGTGCATTTTTTATTAGATGTGGTTTACACTTATCATGATATATTTGATTTGATATCTTTGGACCTTGTTTGATGGCCAGTTCTAGGAGAACAAGCCTAGCATGGGCTTCCATGGGGAAAAAATCCCATAGGTTGGATGTTGTAGGCCTACACACAATATCATAGATACATACCTTTAGAGGCTTACATGGCATCATGGAGGATATTATCCAACCCCTATTACCCAAATAACTTGCTTAGGAGAGGCAAAACGCCATCTTTTGAGGTTTGACGTCATGCTTGAAGGGGTTTTATGGTGATGGAGTTATTGTACATTAACACTTGACATATTTTGACTAGAGGAGACATGGATTGACCCTAGTACATGATGATGAGGCTCAAAGATCCCCAACAACTTCCATTCTCTTCTCCAATGACTTACTCAAAGTGTCAAAACATCTCCTAAAGCGGTGACATCATCTCATTTTTAGGGTTTCTATTGTGTTAAAGTGAAAAATAAATATTATTATTTGGTTCAAGGGGTAAGATAAAGGTTATTGACCCCTTATCTTATGTTTTACCCTTGATAAGTGGAAAAACTATGTTTTAAGACTTTTGTATAAATAGAGATCATGTGAATCTCATTTCATAACATAACTCTCCCGTTGTGAGAAGTACTTGGCTGAAATTTGCACCCTCCTTGGGAAACCTTCTCTCTCGTGTGCTTGTATCTTGGTTTTATTTATGTTGTTGGTGGAAGAACTAGTGTGCTATCCTTCTTGGAGCTCTTCTTTGGCATGTGTGGTGGATTTATCTTGGTAAGGAGAGGTTTATCTTGTCATTTCTTGATGCTAGGTAAAGATTTATGTTGTTGATGCTTCATTTCTTAGCCACAAGTTTGATTTTCTAGATTTCTTGGGGAGTATAAGGATTTACAACCCCACCATTATCTATCATTTTGTCTAGAATTTATTTGTTTCACAAGGTTTTACAAGGAGAAGTAAAATGGTTTACACTGTCCTAGTATCTCCTAGTTTAACATTTGTTTTCCTTGGGGAGTAAGAGGGTTTACACCCCCAAGGAGATAACATTGTTTATCTCTTTATTTACTTGACTCCATAATCCAATAGTTATAGGCACTTGTATAAATTGCATTGGAGAAATTAAATATTGCATTGGTTAATGTGAAATTTTATGATTTAAAGGTTGTCTATGTAAGTTTTAAACCTATGAAGTAAAGAAATGCTTACAGATTCTTAATAAAAACATAAATTAATCAATGGCCCATACACATAGTACACGTAGATTTACACTAGAAACCCTTAACTGGGAGAAAACCAACCTTCCTTGGTGCCACACCTTTCAACTCTTCATTGTATTAATTTCACCATTCACCATACAATATATACAATGTTTTAGGTATTTCCTAGATACCAAAACCCTAATCCAATAATCTGGGATTAATTTAGAAAATTGCTAAAAATAGCAAAAACCACCCCAACAAAAAAAATTCGGGGCGCAACATTTTCTGTGCTCATAGACTTTGTCAATGAATCTGCGACATTCTTCAAAGTGTCAACCTTTTTCCAGCAATGCATTTTTTTCTTCAACCATGTCTCTCACAAAGTGATACTGAACATCAATATGTTTTTTCTTCGAATGATAAGTTGGGTTCTTTGCCAAGAAGATTGCACTCTGACTATCACAATCTAATCTCACTACTTGTTGTACCAACCCAATACCTAAAAACAATCTCTGTAACGATATTGCTTCCTTGCTTGCATGAGTGGCTACCATGTATTCATCTTATGTAGTTGAGAGTGCCACTACAGCTTGTCTTTTGCTCAACCAACGTATTTCTCCTCCAAATAGGTTAAACACATACCCACTTGTAGATCTTTTGTGATCCAGATCTCCAGCCCAGGCTGCATCAACAAAGCCATGTATGTCCACCACTCTGTCCAATCTTGGTCTTCCTTGGTAGCACAATCCATAATTGGTAGTGCCACGCAAATACCTGAAGACCCTCTTTACTGTTGTCCAATGCTCCTTCCCTGGTTTGTACATATACCTACTCAAAACTCCCACTGCATGTGCAATGTCCAGTCTAGTATAGACCATTGCATACATCAAACTACCAAATGCACTGGCATACAGAACATGGAACATGTCATCTTCTTCTTCCTTTGTCTTGGAACATGGATATACAGATAACTTTACACCTATAGGAATAGGAACCTTGATCAGTTTACTTCCATGCATATTAAACCTCTGCAATATTGTCTCAACATATTTTCTCTGATTCAACCAGAGTTTCATGTTTGCATGATCTCTTTTAATCTCCATTCCCAGAATGAAGTTAGCAGCACCGAGATTCTTCATGTCAAATTTGGAGGATAGATGTGATTTCACCTCCTTGATAACATCAATGTTATTTCCTACCAACAACATGTCATCAACATACAACACTACATAAATGAAGTGATTACCAACCTATTTAGAATATACACGGTGATCAACCTTGCTTCTCACAAATCCCAATCCAAGGATGTATGTGTCAAACTTTTGGTACCACATCCTAGGTGATTGCTTCAGACCATAATAGTGACCTTTTTAGCTTACAAACCAACTCTTTCTTTCCCTTCACTACAAAGCCTTTTGGTTGCTTCATGTAGATTTCTTTTTCCAAATCCCCATTTAGGAATGTTGTATTCACATCCATCTATTTCACTTCAAGATCAAAAGAAGCAACAATAGATAAAAGAAATCTAATAGAAGTTAACTTAGCAACAGGAGAAAAAATATCACCAAAGTCAATTCCCTCTACCCAAGAATAACCTTTTTCTACTAACCAAGCTTTGTATTTCTCCACTTTTCCTTTTGCATTAAACTTCTTCTTAAACAACCATTTTCTACCAATAGTTTTTCTTCCAGCTGGAAACTCAACTATACCCCATGCCTCATTCTTATCCAAGGCATCCATTTCTTCAACTGTGGCCTTCTTCCAGAGTTTACTATCCTTTGAATTCACTGCTTCCTTGACAGCTCTAGGATCATCATCAGTAATAGATATAGCAAAATTACAACGAAAATTAGGTGGAATGTAACTTTCTGGTTGCCTTATTTCCCTCACTGATCTCCTCAATATTAGGGTATGAGGTTCTTCTTCTTTTTCTTCATCTTCTTCAGATGATTCAGATTTTGCATCATCCAATTCAAACTCTATTTTTTCAGGTTCTTCTTGCCTTGGTAAGAATTCCTGTTTGGAAGCATCTTTTACCTCTCTAAAAACAGCATCCCGACTGTAAACAATCTTCCTAGTTTATGGGTTCCAAAGCTTTTAACCCTTCACACCATCTTTATAACCAATAAAGATACACTTTTCATCTTTTTTTATCCAGCTTACTCCTATTTTCCTTTGGAACATGTACATAAGCATCGCAACCAAACACTCCAAGATGTTCAAGAGAGGGTTTCTTTCCAGTCCATACCTCATGTGGATTTTTATCATCTAGCATTGATGAGGGTGATCAATTGACTAGGTAACATGTTGTACCCACTGCCTCCGCTCAGAATTCCTGTCCTAACTTGGCACCATTGAGCATGCTCCTTGCTTTTTCCATCAATGTCTTATTCATCCTTTCTGCAACTCCATTCTGTTGAGGTGTGTATGGGGTAGTATTATGCTTTGATATACCACACTTCTTATAGAATTCTTCAAATTCATTTCCGTAGAATTATCCAACGTTATCTATCCTCAATACCTTTATTTTCTTCTCTATCTGATTTTCTACCAAAGCCTTAAACTCTTTAAATTTATCAAATACCTCAAATTTCTTTCTAAGAAAATAAATCCATGTGTTCCTTGATAAATCATCTATGAATGAAACATAATACACATATTTACCTAGTGATGGAACAAGCACGGGTCCAAACACATCACTGTGTATCAACTCTAAGATCCCCTTTTCTCTTGTAGCACCAGATGGAAATCTTACTCGATTTTTTTTTCCATATATGCAATGTTCACAGAAATCAAAATCCAGAGTGCAATTAGACATACCTTCAACCATACCTTTACCGTGTAGTGTTTGAAGGCCCTTTTCTCCAATATGCCCCAGTCTTTGATGCCAAAACATGGTCTTCTTTCCAGGGACAATATTGGTCTTGTCTTATTTATTTCTCTTCTCGGGGACAACCGAACTATTACACCCATTAGTATAAGTGATTCCCAACAACTTGTACAAAGTTCCACACTGAACTCCCCTCATCAACACCATTTCTCCTCGTACCATCTTGCAAGTTCCCTTTCCCAATACAGTATCCACTCCTGCATCATCCAACTTGCTTACAAATATTAGGCTCCTTGCTTGTTTTCGAATGTGAAGAACCCCAAGGAGAGTTATAATTCTTCCATATTTTAGCAACAACTTAACCCTTCCATGTCCCATGATTTTGGTTATCGATTCATCTCCTAGGAATACATCACCACCATCATATTTTTCAAATTTATAGAACCACTCCCTGTGAGGAGTCATATGGTATGACGCACCTGAGTCTATCAACCATACATCACGGTCTGTGTCAGGCTGCTAAATTGAAGATTTAAATGACCTGAAACACTAAATTGTCAAACCAGGGTTGGTAAACTTTGAGTTGCTACACTGTATGTGTGAGTAAGGCTCTAATTGCTATCTGAATGTTATCCTTAGCAGAAAACACAAACTTACTCTGAGAACTGGAATCCTAATGATTATCCTGAAGCTTAGCATTTCCTACTTAATTCATTAACAGAAAACAGTCCTATGTTTGAATGCTGGTACTTCTATTTCCATGCAGAAGTATGATTTCACAAGATTATTCCACCACAACTTTTAATCATCTATCATCACCATTTCGATTCAAGCCATGACAAAAAGAGTATTTTCTAAAATGCATTTAATCTGGTCATCAAAATCAATCTAAATCTGTCTACAGTAAAACAGAGCACTAACCTACTTACTGGTACCGGAAGCTTCCTTTGATTTAACTGTAATCTAACTATTCCAATTAAGCAGGGTACTAACTATCTAACAGAGAAACGTTCATTCAATCTCTAAGTGATGTTCGAATTGAAAACTAGAAGCTAATCAGACATAGTTCATGTTCTAAACCCTACAGGCATCAGTCATGCATTCAATATTCATCAACATAAAAGATAACAGTATGCGGGAAACGATTATGTTGAAGAACGATTAAACACGATTCTGAACCAGTCAATCTTTAATCTTTAAGCTATCCTATATGCAAATTCCAAAACACCGAGATGAAATAAATCTGAGGCAGAGTAACACAGGGAATTGAACCGGTTTGACGGGCCCAACCAAATGGTACAAACGCCGAAGGAAAAAACCAGAACTAACTACAGCATTCTATGCAAACATTGTATAATCTTTACGCTCCATTAACTCAGAAGAGAATACTTCAAATCGTATATCAGTCGAATAGCATGATGCAACAACAGTTTTTATTTAGAAATATATGTTCACGATATAACATAACATAACCCAACCCGTTCTCTGGAGTGATCGCGGGTTTATATATAAATCCTCCTGTTTATAACAGTCTAAAACAAAGATACATAAAACAAACGGATCCTCCCGATCCGAAAATAGCTTGGAATCAAGTTTTAAAACGTACTTCACATCTTCGTGACACGTAGTCTCACGAAGTGTGAACGATGAAGAATTAACGACCCAGTTTTATCATTATGCCTTCAAGCACCCTGTGGGTGATGACTCCAACTGTCATGTGAATCTCTCTGTCTCCCATTCGGACCATAACGCTCAGATCTTGAGCGGCTCCATTGGTATCTCCACGGGTACGAGTTGGTACCTGGTACCGGCATCCTGTTCCAAAAATAGAAGTGGTACCTAACCCAAGCGACATTAGTTCCAATATCAATTTAAAGCATCAACGTGCATAAAAATAGCTTGAAATGCAAAGATACCTTAAGTAACCCCATTGAATGGTAGGGAGATGTCAATTACGTCAAAACAAGGCCAAAAGGGTGGTACTGGTATATAAATGGAGGTATTTGGAATATAATATAGGCAAAAAAACATGATCAAAACCGGAGACCAACATGCCCCCACACTGAAGTCCTTGCCTGTCCTCAGGCAACAAAAATCAAAAACTGGTAGCAATCAGAGGGTTGCAGCGACTGCAACCAGCATTTGTAGCCTCTCCTGTTTCTTCAGATTCCTGAGTTCTTTCTTGAGGACTCTGTTGATTATAACATGCTTTCTGGCAATCCTCTGAAGTTGCCTGTTCCTTTTGAAAATATCCTTATTCCTCTGCTTTAACCTTTCAATTTTTGACAAGAGGTGAGTTACCCTGAGCTTCATAAGTTCATTCTCAGTTTTAATATGTCTATCCAAGACAATGTACTCATGCAACTTCTCCTTCAATCTGTTATTCTTGCTTTCTAGTTTCGCCACCATTGGCTTCAAGGATCAACTGAAGGAGGTCTCGCAGTGGGTTTCAAATGTTTGGTCTTGTCCTGGCTGTGCTGGAGGGCTAGACGCATGGGTAAACTCGTCTGGGATTTGAGCAAGGGTGTGAATTCTATCAGAATCATGATTTGGACTGAGTTTAGGAGTAAACTCATCTGGGCTGCGCTCATAAGTATCAACTGGATCAAAATTATGGTCTGGACTGAGTTCAGGGGTGAACTCATTTGGGCTTCGTTCATAGGTGTCAGCTGGACTAGGTCTGGGAGTGGACTCTCTTGGCATCTGAACAGGGGTACCGATTGGTACTTGAATGGACTCATTCTGCACAATTCCCTTGGGCGTAGTAGCCTGCCGATTGGTTCTACAGTTTTTTCGAATGAGTTGGGACAAAGTCCAGGTCATCTCAGATGGATATGGGGCCTCCTCGTGACCATCTATACTTTCCAATCTCTCTTGTGGGGGGTAACTGGGTACCGAGTTGTCCATTCCCGACAATACACTTTTACATTTTCTTTTCGGGTTCCTCCTAGGCTTATCAGTTGACTCGGCTAGTTCCTCCACGTCAATTATGTTCTCGGCAGCTGGGGGAGAACTTGGGACTTCAATGTTTGCTTCTGTAGGTGTGGTGCCCTTCCCAGTCCCAGTATTGGTTTCTATTTCGTCATCAATTGGAGGTTCTGGCTCAGGGTCCCCAACATAGTCTTTAGTCAGGGTTTTGACCTTCTTTTTCTTGGAGTTCAACTTTTTGTGTGGGGGAACAAGCTTCACACCCCTAGCTTTAGACTGGGCACAGGCGAGGGTTTTTGCAGTGAAGAGGTCCCAAGTTTCTTGCTTCTTCGATAGTACAGATGTGATCAATATTTTAACTAGACTGAAGTGAAATAAACTCCTCCGAAACTCATTAGCCTTTTGGACCTGTTCGGCCATCCTTTTTAAACTTTTCAACAAGAAATAGGGTATGTTCAGCGGAGTACCTGTGAAGTGTAACAGAAGTCGCACATGGCAGGGGAATATGATGTTATATCGACCCTCACATGTTAGGTAACGCTGGAGGATGGTCAACACTTGAGCCCACTGTGGTTCCAGCCAAGACCGCGACGTTCCCTCAGACCATTTTGTTTCTCGGTACTGAGGTTTCAACAGCTGGGCATAGAGCTTTTTATCAACCGGTTGTCCCTTTGTCCATATTTGGCCTGTGGTGGGCAATTGAATTGCCTCTGCAATGAACTCCTCTGTGACCTCGAACTCAAGTTCGCCCACCTTGGCGGTCCCATCCTCAAAATGCAGCGCAAACTGGAGTGTGATTGCATCGTTATACCCATCGAACTTCTTCAGAAATGGCTCCCACCCTGCTTGCTTAAAAATATCTCTAGTTGCCCCATACTCCGGGAGGGCTTCCAAGTCGGCGTATGTTTCTGGTTCGTGGCGATTTGCTACCATGGCTCTTCTTGGCATCATAGGGAAAGTCTATTGGTGGCAGCGAAGGTTGGGTGAGGGCAACGAAGGTTGGATGAGGGCGACGAAAGGAGAGAATGCAATGGAGAATGTGGTCGGGAAGAAAATCATATGAGAAGATTTGAATTGCCGTGGAGATAGATAGGGTGTCGGAACATGATGAAGGTCGTACGAGGGTGTAGAGTTATCATATCCGAGTCAAATCGAACTTAGTTCCGGTAATGGTGCATTTTTATGACATGAAATGTCATGGTAGGTAAGTTCGTTAGTTAC